>CM034147.1:336592331-336857205 GCA_019776745.2 Taxus chinensis
TAATAGAAAAATATGAGTGTTGGTGATGGAACTTGTATTGATGGGTGGTAAGGACGTGGCGATGGACATTATTCAATTTTGAATTGTGGATATAGATTGTTGTGATTTGATGGGTTGTGTGATGGGTATGATAATAGAACATGTAGGGGGAGGTAGAGGGACAAATAATGTGAGACTAATTATAGGAGCTGAAGTGACAACAGAGTTTTGGAATCCCTACGGATTGATCAAGGATGTAGAAGTCACAAGTTCTAGCTGACTAACTAAAGGTGATGTAGTGATGGAAGGATTTTGAGTAACCTAAGGACTAATTGAAGATGTGGAAGGTGTAGGACATTGTTGGATAGTTAAATTTTGTGATTATATGGTGTTAATTTCAAAACTAACATGGAGATCTAGTGAAGTGACCATGGATATACCTGAGTCACTAGAGGTAGGGTAAGGAGTAATATATTCGGTAATTAGTTGATAGTCTTAATTGTGGATTCTAGAATAATTTTAAGTGGTAACTTTGGAAGTTACCACTTAGCAGAAAGGTATCTATAAATGGTAATTGGATTTTTGTTTAAGATTTATATGAATACGGGGTCACCACTCTGAAAGAACTACAAAATATTGAGGCAGGTCACCTTTGATATCATGGATCGAGTATTGGGAGAATGCAGAGGCTCCAAGTTTATTTCTAAGGTTATATTTTTCGTGGTTAGGATGTTTTGAATATGGGACTGAAGCAAGTCAGGGAGAACTCAAAACAAAAAGAGACAGTAGGGGTGAACAAAAATGAAGGGGATAACGGAGAGGTTGGGGGACGACCATATTTCAATAATTTTGAAAGAGAGATTGTAGTCTAATTAGGACCATTAAATAAACAAATAGTTCATAAATAAATAAGATATGGTTGTCTTTAAAAAACTAACGACCACACAATCAGAAGAATTTTTTGATTATCTTGATTAACTTATGAAAAATTGAAATGAAAAGAAACTGATAGAAGGGAACTAGAAAATCCCAACTAAGGCTAGTGTCATGTGTGCTAAGGTCAGATTCCTTGATATACCTGAAATTATGTGAGATCTGAGTCTATGTTGGTGTCAACACAAGGTGTGGTATTGGGACCTACACCCTCACCATGGTCCCACAGTGATAAGAGTGTTAGGTTCATAGCCTATATACTACCCACCAATTGTTTATAATTGGCCAGGACATCAATTTAGATTTTCTCCTTGGTGATAAAATCCAAGTAGGTCCACCTACAAGGGATTGTTTAGATTAAAATTTGATTGGAGACATGATTTGGTTGTGTGTGGAGGGAGTTTTTTGAATGCAATCGTTTAACACCTAATTAATCTATGTGAATAAGTTTATATGAAAGTTCATTTTAAGACCTAAAAATAAGTATTGCTTTCAATGAAGATAGATCAAACAAAGTGTAATAATGAAAGGAATTGAAAGAAAAGAGATGTACCTATATTCTCTTTTCCTTTTTTTCTTTTGATTTAAATTTTTTTACTCATTTTCAAAAAGGTGATAACAAGGTGGTCCAAGTTACAAAGTTAAATGATATCGAAAAGAAAAAATTAGGAAGATATAAAATCTAATGAAAAGGGAACTTTGGTCCCTCTGGGATTTCCAAAATGTTTGTGGTGCTTTTTTATTTCTCAATTATAGTGAGAAAAACCAAACAATCAGACTGACATCATGGTTTAATGATACCTACACTGATAGCGCAATTTCCATATGAATGGATGTGCAACGAACGTGAGGCTTCTTATTTTTATGAAGAACTTTTATGTAAAGATAAATGAACAAGATAGAGATTAGGTAGATATTTTATGAGTTACTTGACAAAGGTCGATCCCAGGAACCAATGGGATTCCTAAAATGGTGTCAGCTCATTGTTGAAATTAAGCGATAAAGATGAGAAACTGATAATTAAAAATATAAGGAATGATTAAAATTCTAGGAGAATTGAGAGATCATGTTCCTCTTAGTAGGTGTCCTAAATGAGGGCTACAATGAGCTTTAATTTGAAGAAATATTTGAACCATAAATTTTCAGTGGTGTCCCATTCTTCTTGTATGATTTCAAGTTGATATTCTATGTCTTAAATTTCAGGTGTCAAGGCAATGGTGCAAAGTATGGATTTGTGTACAATGTCAAAATGTTCCTAGATGAATGGTTTCTACATGATCAAAAGATCATAGATACTGGTAATGGGATGTGATTCACCTGACACGGTCATCTACAAGGAGACATATCTTGAAAATAGACTAATTGCACAAAAATAGAGTGATGAAATGACTGAAAATATGCATATGTGATTAAAATGGTAAAATGATAGTAATCATTAGTGATTCTAGCAGAATCATTGGTGATTCAAACATAATCATTGACTATTAGTGATAAAGATGAATTATTTGAATGAATGTAGATTGGATGTGGAATGATTAAAAAAGATTGAATTTAAATAATGAATTATGTTTGAAGAACTTAGAAGGTAATTTGGATGGAGATACTTACATTATATTGTGTAAATAAGTAGACAAAGATGCAACCTTATATATATTTTTGGATGTTCTAAGGTCTTAATTGATGTGTTGGGAAAGTATATGGATTCTTGTAGTGGTTTCATCTAGTCTTAATTAACCTGCTTTGGTAAGATGCTAAGGATTGAGAGAGTTAGGAAGGATTAGGATCTAGATGTAATTTGTGCACATTAAGGAGGTTTTGTCACTTTGAAATCGAGACAGTGAAGTAGCTTCAAGATCAAAGAAAATTCAACCACCAAAAATGTGCATGCATACAAAAAAATAGGTCTAGAATTCTCATAGATCAAAATGAAAAGGTACAAATAGAGTGTTTTTGTAACTCCCACGCATGACCCATTATACCTCTATACTAGAAGGGAGAGGGAGAGTTACTTTCCTAATGGGAAGGTAACTCCTATATGACATACTGACACATATGAAAGATTCTATGACACAATATGTCCATCCTCCCTAGGGAACCCTAATGCCTATGATCTCACCTAAGCAGATGACTCACCATGGGTGAGGGAATTCACATGTAATACATAAGGTGAATCTTATCTCATAACCAAAAGGATCCCATTTAGAGGGTTTTTGTGATCTATTTATAATTTTGGTGATCCAAGAAATGTGAGGAAACCCTTTGGAAGTTGTTATGGTTTTAACCACTTCTCAAATGATGTTTCTAATTGTTTTTTTTTATTGTAAATTCTTGGAAGAGGTTTGGGAGGTTAAGAGGTTTGGGTGGTAAGATAAAAAATGGGTTTATATAGGTTAAGGTTTGTTAGGGAGGTTTATGATAGGTAAACAGGTCTTATAGTGGGGTAAAATATGAAGTTATGGGGGGGTGGAGTGATGGTTTAGGGTGATAAGATAGGTTTAGGGATTTTTGAATGAGGGTGTGAGGGGTGTAGCTAAAAAATAAGTGTCTATAAAAGGATAGACAAAAAATAAAATATGAACAATTCAAATCAACAAGCTCAAAGAAATATCCAAAACTCTCTCAACAGAGTCTTTCCAGTATCTCTATGAGGGCTATAGATGCATGCTAGTAGTAGATAAATTCTGTGAGTAGAACCAAATGTATCTCTATCAATATTATGGATGTCGGGATGGTAGTAGATAAATGCGTGACTCAAACCTTATCTTCCATTATTCATAATCCATAATAGATGTTCCCCCATACATACCTACACATTGGCTAGTGTGTCCTCATTTATCACTTCTTCATGGTTATGCCTCAAATGGAAATTTACTCACATCTACACACATTTGGATCTCAATGAAATGAAGGGATATTATGTCACATTGTGTTTTATAGATTTTTTTCAAACCGTTGAGTTTCTCCATGTTCATCTCACACGCATTGTTTTCCATCCATGAGTCCTAATGTACCTACAGTCATTGTGTTACATCCACTCAACATTAATAAAATTATCCATTTTTTCCATTTCATATTGTATATCCCATGGTATTTCACATCAATAGTCATAAAACTCTATAAAATACAAATAATAATAATAAACATTGGTTAACCATTGCACATATCCAATTTATAATAAAACCACAAGCACACACACACCAAATGAAAACAAGATGACTCATATTGTGCCACAACAAAAGGGTGAGATAAATGTCTCATCTCTATATATGCATCATTTTGTACATAAAAAATCATGATCACATGTCAATATAACATGGGTCCAGGCCTACATCAAAATCATGCCTACTATCACTTATATGTGATCTTGTTGGATGCATTGATCCACTCCTAGGAGGACCCATGTTGTTTGTATGATTCATATACATATAGCTTGATGATCTAAAAAATGGTTTCAATGCAACATGTGGGGGATGCACGCATAGTAGTGCCTCGTATTATCTAGCATATTCACCCTCTCTAGAAGTATCCTGACTAACATGAGAAAATGTCTCCTCTGTGATATCTCAATAATTTTTCTCACACTCTATATTTCCCATCAATTCATTGCCTTATTTTATTGTTGGCGCATCTTATCAATTTGTTTAGTGACATTGCTACAAAAATATTTCATACATTATGTGGTTTTGTCATGGATAAATTTTTTGATGCATGTTATGTATGAGGCATTCCAATCTACTGTTGTGATTTTATTGCTATTTTTAGTGACGTTGTTATGGATATTATCAAGATGTTATTGAGAAGATTTTTAGTTGGTATATGAGGGATTTATGTCATTCTAGTTATTTATCTCATTACGGATATTAGTTGGTTACCTAATTTGGATTGTTTATCCCGTATCTAATTTAATTATTATATGTATGTGGTATTTTTTTACTTGGTATATTGTATCGAGCAGGTATGATGACATATGAGTCAAGTGTGCAAGTTGTAGGTTCACACAGGAGAACGTGGGACTTAGAGTTGTACCACCAAGTTTGTAAAAGTGGCCATCTGGGCTAAAACCTCACATTCCCTTGTTAATTGATTGACCTTTTCATGATTGGCTTCAATTTGTTTTGGATAAATCACTCTCCTTGTGTATATGTTGTGAATAATCCAGACACCTCTAGTTGTTTCCTTCTTGACTCATTTTTTTCATTAAATTATCTAATCATTGTTTAAAATTATTTTAGGGGCCTAATGGTCCCTACTTATGTTAGTGATGTTTTAATTTTTAAATCTTGTTTTTAGAGGTGTGAGACCACTTAAACATGAGTTGGGTGGGCCCCACAACCTCTCTTTGTGTGTCATTTTTCCCAAACTTGAAATTGGGATAAAAGTGGAAGTTGGAAGGGTTTGTTTTTCACTTTGGGTGTCTCATTTAAATGAAAATAGGCCCCTTGGACCATACCTATTGGTAGGGGAACCTTTTTAAGGGTTAAATGGGCTTTTCCGTCACATTTAAGCCCTCTCTTGTCCCCATATTCTTAATTAACTTGTTTTGTGTGCCCTCTTAGGATTTTGGGATGAATTTTGTTTTTTGTTTTTGTTAAATTTTTAGAGATTCCCCTCATTAATACCCTTGTCTTATACATGATGTATACCTAATGGAATATTGGGTTATTGAGGGAAGAGGGTGACACATGTAACCCTCTCATTGGTAAGGATCCTTGAGATTCCTCCACTTTTCTTTCAATTAGGAAATGACATGGACATATTTTTTTAGAGGTGGAATATATGTTGGATACTTTCAAAGACCTCAAGGATTACAAGAAAGTGTTGATAGATTGTTAGGGTATTGGAAAGTACACATACCATGTACTAAGAAGATAGAGGATGAGAGAAAGAAGAATAAAAACGTGCTACAAAGGTAAATGGAACCTCACTGGTAATATTATCTTTTTCACACCATTAATACAAACCTCCATGAAAGATTAGGAGTTTTGAATCGATAAATAAAAGAATTTATAGTTAGAAAATATCTTTCGGGCCTGTATACAACACTGTTAGGATTTCTAAGGTAAAACCCCAAGATATTTTGATTTTACCCTTGGAATTAGTTAAAAAAAAATTATAAATGACCATGAAGGATTGTTTTAAGTGTTTTAAGGTATTTTTAAAAATTTGTGCCCTAGTGAAGAGATTTTGGTGACAGTTCCTAGATAATCTTGTAGCTTGTTTTCGAGACCTAATGGAGGTCTGAGACAATAAGAATTGGGAAAATATTTTGTTAAGAAGAAACCTATGAGTTTGATCACACCTAAGAACCACCCTAATGGGGTATTAAAAATAATATTTAGTTGGTGAAATAAATCCCCCATATAAAGGATATGATTAAATCATTCTTGGGGTAGGAGAAAAGAAGGAACTAGGCTTGTGAGGGAGCTTTGTAAAGGAAATTGCAAATAGCTTAAAATTTGAGTCAATAATTTTCATCCACACCTCTGAATTAGAAAAGGGTGCTCATAAATTCTATTGATTTGATCAAGTGACTAGTGGAAAGCTTTGTCTCATACCATTCCAACAATCTAGTTCTCAAGATAACTAGAAGACAAATTTTGTAAGAAGTGACCTTAATGGTTAAACTCTTATAGTGTGGACTAATTTTGTGGATGGTTAGCATGGATTGAATCTCTTAAACCTATGGATAAAGTTCTAATATTCCATTTGGTCATTTAATCCTAGCATTACAATCTTTTGAGGCATTTTGAGTTGTCAAAAATAAACACTAGTAGTGCATAGTGATAGAATTGAGCAAGTTGAACTAATTGAGTCTATCTAGTAGGTTGTGTTGTCTATTTTTCCCATTGGAAAAAATAATAAAACTTGAAAAAATGGACTTAGAAGTTGGAGAGGTTTCTGTAATGAATCTGGGGGGAAAATAGTTAGTAAAAAATCAAGAAAAATGAGAAAATGGCTATTTTAGTGTATTATGGGTCTATGGCTGTGGATGGAAAAAGTGTGGATGAAATAAGTATGGGTGGAAAAAAATTTCCCCAACTTTAATTTGGGTCTGCGGTGCAAAGGAAATAGAGTTTCGCGGAAAAATGAGCTTTTGGAGGCCCACACGGTATAAGTTCCACATGGTCTTGGGTTCCCCGATTTTACTAATTTGAAAAGGGGTCAGTGTATTGTGGGTTCAAGGTTGATTTTAGGTACAGAGGGCTTGGATGGTATAAGGTTCCCAGGAAAACATAGTTCTCCACATCAGCTATTGATATGTAATTGAAGGATATTGTGTAATGCAGATAAATTAGATTTTAGGAGCCTAGATGGTACTTATTCCATGGGGATGTGACTTCCCCACCGGACCAAATTTTCTAAAATACAAAGGAGGTTTGGATTCCTTTATTGTGTGGGTAAGGTGTGATTTATGGGCCCATGAGACTGAAGAGGAACAAGTACCGTGGGGATGCAAGTTCCTCGTGGAGCTAACATACCCACAAAACAAAGGAAAAGGTAGTGGGGATAGTATAATGCGAGGAAGGAAAATATTTGGAGCCCAAATGACCCTTGTTCCCATGTATCACCTAGGACATGAAAACCAACAATACCTACAAATCAAAGGAAAAATATAAACAATGTTATGTGGACTGTGTAATTAATAATAAAAAAAGGCCGATACATTTTAATATGTGCTCCACGACCCTCTAAGTCTGCATCACCATATATTTATCCATACTTCACAAAATTGGACAAAAAATATATCATTAGAATTAGAACTCAATGTATTACATCACGGGAATAGTAAATCAGAGATAAGGTGGAGGTAGGTGGCCAAAAACAAGGAAAACACTCCAGTTTGAATTGAACACGTCCCAGGCATGTAAACATATTAAATGAAGATATGGAGACATGGAGGCAAGTTTCTTTATCTAAAAGTAAAGGTACAGGATGGGATGGATTTTTAGAGGTGATCCATGCTTTTTGTAGGTCAATAAATGAATTTTTTTGGTAGTTGATGGAGAATTTTGAGTTCTTTCTTTCTTTCTCTCATTCATTCTTTCATATATTGAAAAGAGAGCTCAATTATAAAGAGGTTGGACATATTTTTGATGTTTCTCTCTCTCTTCTTCTCAGCTTCTCTATAGATATGGAGCTACAACCATTTATTTTTTAGCTTTGTAATAGTGAATCATGACTCTTCTCTCTAAAATGATGTATTGTGAAAACTATTAGAGCAATAAAAATCATTTTTGTGATTATTTCTCTATCCTTGCATTGGTTTCTATTAATTTCTCTTACCTTTCTTCATGCTTGCAGGTATATTGTGCATTTTATTAATCTCATCACATACTTAGATGTTGTTGTGGTTAATGAAGATGGTGTATTGTATGTGTTTTGGTCTATAATTCTTGACCATCCTCTCCATTTTCATCTTTCTCCCTTTTTAAGCATTGTGAACTATCCAACACCCCCTTTTCTTGGTGTTATCACCTCTGTACTATAGGATTTTCCTTTTTTCATGCAGTCTTTCTCTCCCTATCCCCTTAGAATTGATAGATTAGGAGTTGTTATTTGTATTTCCTTCCTTAGGAGTAGTTTATTTCTAGGATTAGGTATAGGAACCAATATTCTCTAGAGGTCCATCTCAAGTCTACAAGTCCCACAACTTGAGATATGGTCCCATGTTTCCCAATTACACTAGTAGCTCATACACACACATAACAAATCAGAGAGTGTTGTAATTTGGTAATAAGAGTTTGTTAGGAAAAATAAGAGGATAGTGGAAGATTGGAAAGGATTGAAATTGATCCTTTATTATTTTGGAAGTTAGAAAGTGCTGAGTTGCATGATTTTAGGTTTTGAGAAACCTTTCTAAACAATGGTACACAATATAAGGAGAACTTGAATTTTGATGGTATTCAAATCACTCCAAAGGTGATATTGACAGGGTTGAGGAATAAAACCATGTTGTAGAGGTTGTTATATGGGAATAAGGGAGAAAAAGAGAGTTGTCTGATTATTAATAGTTAATTAACTTGAATGAACAACTAGTCTTAAAGACCTTAAAAGGAAAATTTGGGTTTTGTATCAGTTCTAACATGGTGAATTGAGATATATTGAGTGTTGAATACATCATTAGTGGTATAAGAGTAGTTATATGATAGAGAATATAAATTCTTTAATTGATATTTTTTATATGAAAGGAAAAAGTGTAAAATAAACAAGATGAAGATGGAAGAAAGAATCCTATATTTGTTACAAGGTGAATTGTTAGCAAAATTCAATGAAATCAGTGATGCTTAGTGAAGAATGTAAGAAGAAATTAGAACATTGGGGTCAAGAATGACTCAAATGGAAGCTATAAATGTAGAAATGAAGATGATGGATGGATAATACATTGGTAAAGGTGATGAAAATTGATTGCTTATGAGAAGAGTTTTACTATAGCAGCAAACAAAAGAACTAGTGCATAGGAGAAGCCTTTTCAGGACTATATGAAAAAAAAGAGGTAAGGTTTGTGAAGTTATCATTGATAATGGTAGTAAATACAATCTTGGTTCTGAATAAATGGTTAGGAAATTGAATCTAAGGAGACTAGCGCATCATACACCCTAAAGAGTAGCTTGGGTGTAAAGAAATCATCAGGTTTTTGTGAATGAACACTATAGATTCTCTTTTCAAATTGGTAGATTCAAATATGATATTTTTTGTGATATAATTCCTTTGGATTTTTTTCATCTATTTTTTGGCAGACCATCAAAATTTGACAGGAATGTTATATATGATGGAAGAACCAATACTTGTGATTTGGTGAAATATGGTGTAAAATACACTTTGTTTCCTTTTAAGGATCAAGATGAAAGGAATGATAAGATAATCATGGTGTTTGGCATGAGAGAGATATTAGGAAGAGCTAAAGAACATGTACAATATTTCATGAATGAACTCAAGGGAGATAAAAACAAGGTGAATGAGTCCTTGAGAGGAAAAGAAGGAAAGTACAACAGTATGGAAGAGGTACAACATTTTAAGTCCTATATGAAGTACCAAGAAACAAAATAATGTGCTAAGGAATAATCCCGAGTGAGGCTAATGAGGAGTGAGAATACTAGAGAGCAAGAGAGTTGTGAAGAAGAGGGAGGAATAAGGTTTAGTTGTAGGTATGAGACAGATAAGAATAAAACAGAAAATGAATAATGGGCATGGAAATTATCCCTTGAAGACCTCATGGAAGGTGAGGAAATAAAATAAGTCATAAGAGAGAAACATAATGGAGAATGAAATCAGGTTCCGTAAAATAAATTAGATAAAGAGGAGGTACAAGGAGAAATAGTGAAAGAGGAAAAGTTTCGTATGTTATAAGTATTTAAAGAGGTACAAAATATTTCTAATTTCCAGTCTTATTTATTATATGAGAAAAATATTATAGGTGTAAGATGAAAAAGAAAACAAGATTTCACTATTGGAAATGACAAGGAAAAGGAAAGTTAGTATCTATAATTTGAGAACAAACTACAAGGTAAACAACAAATTCAAGAAGAACAAAGTAAATATGAAGGAATGGAACAAAATTTGGACTTGAATATGATGATATCATATATGAGGTCAACTAATGAACTATTAGAATTTTTCATTCTAAAATAATTCTAATAAGTTGCGAAAGAAGATGAATATGAGACGAGAAATCTAAAACAAGACAAGTATGAAAAAGTGAGAACAAACAAGAATGTTGAATGTTTCAAAGAGGATTTTGAATAGAACCAACAATTTTTGGTGATGGAGAATCC
The DNA here is from genome assembly GCA_019776745.2 of Taxus chinensis. Lineage (NCBI taxonomy): Eukaryota > Viridiplantae > Streptophyta > Pinopsida > Cupressales > Taxaceae > Taxus > Taxus chinensis. The sequence goes on from CM034147.1 coordinate 336,603,017, forward strand.
AAGAAGGAAAAATAAAGGGAAAGAAAACAAAATAAATGAATTCTCTAATGTGTTTGTTGAGTGTGAAGGTACAATGCAAAGATAAGTCAAGAAATTTGTTCTTCATCATGACAAGGATCATTCAAATACGGAAATGAATAAAAAAATTCCAAATATAATGAAAATGTAGGTTATAATGAGAAGGAATTGAAAATAAAAAAGAGATTTGAGAAATAAATTTATAGGAAAAATAAGGAAGACAAGAAACAAACAAAGAGTCCAAGAAAGAAGAAACAAGTAAGAGAAAACAAGAAAGATCAAATACAAAATATGAAGATGAAATGGAAGACAAAAGTTAAGGTATAGTCAAAGATTTCAAGGATGAAGATAGGTAAGAAGATAAAGAGCAACTAGAAGAAGAAGAAAACGAAGACAAGAAATATTATGTTCAGGTTAGGAATATGAAGCAGGAGCATCACTCCTAGGGATGATATAGTTATATCTAGTCAAAATTTAGATTGTGTAGGTCTTAGAAGTTGTCATTTGATGGTCCTTTTATCCTTTGGAAGTTCAAAATTGGAATTTGGAGCTTTTCATTTGTCCTATTTAAAAATTTGAATCTTCTTGGAGCCAATTATGGATTTATAGGTGGTGTAAGGGATTTCTAGCATGTCATAGGTTGTTTTTAGTCAATTTGTGTTAATGGAGCCTCCTTTTGTGGTGCAATTGGTGTAATAAGCTCTTAAAATTTACATGTAATCCCCTAGTGGAAATAGATAAGACTCCATATGACCTCTTCAAGAGGTAACTATCATGTAGACTATAGGTTACATTGTGGTTAGGTGGTTACAACTCTAGAATGGAATACATAAGGATGTTTGTAACTTATGTAAATTCATTGATCACTCAATAAGAACTCGAATTTGGAGCTCAAAGAATCTAGTTTGAAGAAGAGTTGTTTACAAATAGTCAGGAAAGAGTTTGTAATATTTGTATAGATCCTAAATAGCTAATGAATCTCATTTGTGTGAGAAAAGAGAAGATTCAAAAAGTTAATAATGTTTGTTTTCCATGTGATTTAATCATTTGGTGGATGTACTATTGAAGGAATGCATTATATAGTGTAAATCTAACCCTGTCAGGGACTCAGTGTTTCACAATTGAAGTATACCTTATTAAAGAAGATATTTCAATTTGGAAAGGGAATGGATGTATTTTTGTACAGGTGGAATAAATGTTGTAGACTCTCAAAGACCTTAAGAATTACAAGACAATATTGATAGATTTTTAGGGTATTGGAAATTCAACATACTCTACACTGAGAAGACAGAGCATTAGAGAAAGAAGAGTAAAAACTTGCTAAAAAGGTAAATGGAACCTCACTAGTAATATTTTCTTTTTCACACCATTAATACATACCTCCATGAAAATTTAGGACTCTTTAATTGAACACTAGAAGAAGTTATAGTTTGAAAAACTTTCTCAGGCTTATCTATGACACAATTAGGGTTTCTAAAGTAAAACCCAAAGATATTTCGATTTCACCCTTGGAATTAGTTGAAATTTTGTATAAATGACCATGAAGGAGTGTTTTAAGTTTTTGTAAAGGTATTTTGAAAAATAATTCCCTAGTTTAGATATTTTGGTGACATTTCCTATAGAATTCTGTACCTTGTTTTAGAGACCTAATGAAGGTCTGAGACAATAAGAATTGGGGGAATATTTTCCTAAGAAGGAACCTATGAGTTTGAGAAAAATTAAGAACCAACCTAATGGGTATTCAAAATACTATTTAGTTGGTGAAATAAATCCCACAAATAAAGGACATGATTAAATCATTCTTGGGGCAGGAGAAAATAAGGAACTAGGATTGTGAGGGAGCTTTGTAAAGGAAATTGTAAATAACTTAAAATTTGATTCAAGAATTTTCATTCAAACCTATGAATTGGAAAATGGTGCTCATAAATGATATTAATTTTATCAGGTGACTAGTGGAAATCTTTGGCTCATACCATTCCAACAATCTAGTTCTCAAAACAGCTAGTAGACAGATTTTGCAAGAAGTGGCATTAATGGTTAAACTCTAATAGTGTGAACTAATTTGCTGGATGGTTAACATGGATAGAAGATATTAAACCTATGGAAAAGTGTCAATATTCCATTTGGTCATTTAATCCTAACATTGCAATATTTTGAGGCATTTTGAGTTGTCAAGAATAAACACTACTAGTGCATAGTGATAGAATTGAGAAGGTTGAACTAATTGAGTCTATTTAGTAGTTTTTTTGGCATATTAAGGGGATAGTGGAAGAGGGGAAATGGTTGACATTAATCACTTATTATTTTAGAAGTTAGAAAGTGCATAGTTGCATGATTTTATGTGTTGAGAAGCCTTTCTAAGAAATGGTACACAATATAAGGAAAACTTGACTTTTGATGGATTTCAAATCACTCCAAAGGCTATATTGGAAGGGTTGAGGAATAAAACCATGTTGCAGAGGTTGGTATATGTGAATAACATAGAAAATAAGAATTTTAATTATTATCAAGAGTTATTGAACTTGAGTGAAAAAACTAGTATTGAATAACTTAAAAGGCAAAATTGGGTTTTATATCAGTTCTAACATGGTGAATTGAGATAGAATGAGTGTTGACTACATCAGTGATGCACAAAGTAGGATTTTGAGACTTTGATGGAAATATTAACTATTGCACCCATATTGTGCTTTGCTTCTTGGAAAAACCGTTTCATGTGTATGTTAATGATTTTGGTACAACTATTGGTGCAGTCTTGGCACAACCTAGAGATGGAAATGTTGATCATCCCATATGTTTTGCAAGTAGGAAATTGACACCCACCGAGCATAATTAAACTACCATGGAGCACAAATCATTATCTATGATCTACACACTCCATAAGTTTCATCAATACTCTTTTGATACATTATTTATTTTTATACAGATCATATGGTATTGAAATATATGGTCAACAAGCCTATTTTGCAAGGGTGCATCTATCGATGGCTCCTTCTCTTTTAGGAGTTAAATTTCATAGTTTTTGTCAAGCTAGGTAAGAGAAAATCATGGTCTGATCATTTATGAAGAATAAATTCTAGTGAGGATGCCTAATGCGCAATTTCTTAGGTTGAATCAAGCGCCATCATATTTGGAGGATATATCAGTATTTCTGCACTGGATTGGTGCATGAAGGTATGAAACCATTGGAGAAAAATAAGCTTGCTATACACATAATTACTTATCAGTTGATTGGAGGAGATTCATACAAGTTGGGTCGTGATGAAGTATTATGCAGGTGTGTATTTGAACATGAGATCAAATTCATTATAGAATAGGCTCATGGAGGTATTACAGGGGGAAATTATGTAGGTGATGTGACTGTGTGCAAGATCCTCATGGCTGGAATTTGGTGGGAAACATTGTATAAAGATGTTAAGGATTTTATGAAATATTTTAATCATTTTTAGCACATTGGGAAGCCTGGAAATAAATATGATATGCCACTTAGACCAATTACAAGCACAAAACCTTTCGAGAAGTGGGTCATCGACTTTGTAGGTTCTATTGCAACACCCACACATAGGACTAGAGTGCACTATATAATCACTTGTACTGACTATCTGACAAGGTGGGAAGAGGTTGCACCTACAAAGGATTTTACTATAACCACAACAACAAGGCTCATATGGGAAAAAATTATTAGTAGGTATGGATTTCCATTGAGCTTGAATAGTGATAGAGGAATTCATTTCTTGAATGAGACAATCAAAATTTATTGGAAGAGTTTATAAAGGCACACCATAAAACTACCCATTGTCACCCTCAAGCTAATGGTATTGTAGAGGCTTTCAAAAAGATCTTGACCCATATTTTAATGAATATTTGTGATGTTGGAAAAAAGGATTGGGATGATAAAGTGTCAGCTTTACTTTGGGCTTACAGGACCACATATAAAATATTGAACAAGGCCACACCTTTTCAATTGGTGTTTGGCATAGAGGATGTACTACCAGTTGAATTCATGTTACCATCCCTGTGTATTTGTATGTGTAGGTGGATTAGATGATGAAGCATAGATGTGGAAGAGCACATTGATAAATTAATGCAATTAGATGAGCGACATGGTGCATCATTGTACGTTGGAGCCAGAAGACTGAGAAGGTGAAAAAAGGCCTGACATGATAAGCACATTAAGAATAACGACATTTTCAATGGAAATATGGTATCCTTCTCTATGAATCCAAGTTTGCACACCACCCAGGGAAATTGAAGGTGCATTGGTTTGGGAACTTTTGTAGTAACCAAGATACTTGAATCAGCGCATATGTCAATTACAGGTGTTGGATGGCACCATGTTTCCTGGTTTATTTAATGGGAGTAGGATGAATCCTTACTATAAATAAGATTTTTGGTGTTTGTAATTAGGAAGTATTTCCACCTAGATTAGGTTTCCCTTTCATGTTTTTTTTAATTTTCATTTTGTTGTTGTTTTATTTTCCTTGTTGATTGTAATAAGCACGCTTTATGTAGGAAGATGATTATTATTTATTAAGTTCATGAGCTAAGGACCGCACATACTTTTAGTGTGGGGTGAACCAGGTGAAAGTGCATGAAAGAGAGATTAATTGGTGTTGAGACTTATATGTAGATTGGCACACTTGGGAAGGTTGACATAGGTGCATATGTGAAGTTTTGAAATAAGGATTATCTCTGAAAGATGCACACAAGAGAAAGGTGCTACACATGCTAAGGATGAGGGTACTCTTAAGGAATTTCTCAGGATGAAGATCAAATTTTGAAGAGGCCACACATTGTAATGCATGGTAGGAAGTAACAAGATGGACTACTTAGTGGAAAACATAGAGGAAATATTTTTAGTAGTGTAAGGAAGCACATGTGAAGGATGTCTTGCATCTTGGTAGTATTAGGTGTGCCATGGAAGGTTATGACTGCAGTGCATAGAAGAAATCAAAGGGAAAAGCACAAAAAGGAAGAAAATCATAATTAAATATTTTGTACAGTGGTGGTTGGCGAGAAATTAATACGGGAAAATCATGAAAATATATAAAAGAGGGGAGAATAACTTCATTCTTACCTTGCATGATAAAGTATTCGAGCCTTAAAGATTGTGAAGTGCAAACCAGTGCAAAAATATTAAGTAGAAGAGAGATTTGAAAAACCTAACGAATATTTGACATGGCCATGAATGGGAGCTCCTTCGCAAGAGGTGTGTGAAAGGAGACGTGTGAAGTGAAGATTAAGGTTTTAAGCATTAAACTATGGGGCTAGGGTTTGGAAAATAGTATTTGAAGCTAGAGCACATGGGTTAGGAGAAAAAAAAAAGGAAAAAATACAAGGAATTGCAAGAGTAATATGTGGAAGTTGAATATGACACCTAAAATAGCACCTACAATAGTGACCAGAAAGAAGAAGAAAGATCTAGAAATTGAAGTCGAAGAAGCACCTGAGGAGAGGTTTTCTGAAATTCAGTACCTAGAAGGGGTTGTAATGGTACATGAATGAGAGTCCTACTTTAAAAAATGTAATTTGAGCAACTATAATCATCGAAATAGTTCTAACAAGGACCAAATAGAAAGAGAGTTGGTGTAAAAGATCAACTTGAGGGCTAAGGATGACAAACCCATTTATAATGATAAATGGTATAATACCTTATGAGGCATAAGAGTATTACAGGTCTATGAGTTGCAATACTTTGGAAAACCAAAGTGCCTTTACCAGTGGCTCATGTCAAGATTCCCTGAGGAATTATTTTGACTTTGCAGGGAGACGAGTGCACATCACCACGCCTATGATTGGGAAAATTATAGGGTATGCGTAGCTTAGGGACTGAGATTACCACTGAAGTTAGATGATGAGGTAGGAGTAGAGACCACTGCAGTAGAAATGAAGTATTAGAAAAGAGGGTGCGTGATGGATGTTTCAAAAGTTCATTGACCTTGTTGTCAGGATTTTCACGCATCTTGTTAACTAAGTTTAATGGGTAGGAGAGATGGGGCCAAGTAAATAAGAAGTGGATCCATAATCGTGAAGAAGATGGCAGAGGGAACATTGTACAACCTTATTAATTTCATTGTAGAAGGTATAATTATTGAGGAAGTGCACGCATGGGTAAATAGAATTTCATGGGGTGTGATTCTCCTATCTATTGTGTTCACAGAGATTGGAGTCCCAAATTTCCCTAAGGAACAAATATAGAAGTAATCACTAGAGAACAAGTCCCTTGCCAAATTATTCTCATATTATACCTACGATGGGGTCACATGCACATATAAACTAAGGGTAGAGATGTGGTATAGGAGAATGTGCAAGGAATTCGAGCATGAATGACACATTCTAAGAAAATTTCCCTTCAGTTTTGGAAAAAAGGTGAAATTTGTAGTTTAGCATTACTGCATTGTAGGAAGATTCTACATGAAGAATGACAAGAAGATTCCTTGGTGTAAATTTTCCATATGCCTTCATAGCGCACTACTTTGAAGCATCATTAAATGGTTTTTAGACACACGTAAGTTGAGGTTAGATGATAGATAAGGTAGACTGTGACTACCATACAATTCTGTAAAAAAATTATGTATATATATATCTTGGAAAGGTAAATTACATAGAGAATTTGATATCAGATGATATCAACACAACTCCATGACTTTGGTAGTTGGGAATGAAGAGGAAAAAGGTATACATATACTTGAAGTCTAAAATCAGTTAATGGTAAATATGTTGAGGATGAGTTTAAAGGTTCCAGATCCACCAAAGGGTAGAAACAAACGGTTGGAATGAATAAATCACGTGAGGACACTCCTCCGAGGACCACATAGGAAGAAAAAACTAAGATGAGGATGAGGAAGAGGAAATAGAAAGAAGATAATTGTTGTGCTTGACCATGGCACTAGAGGAAGAGTAAAGAGGATGTGTGAAGATCGAGATAATGGCTTAGGGCCCTCTAAACCTATCAATTCACCAACTACCTCAAAACCTAAGATAATCCCAAAGAAGAATAAAAAAATAAGATGAAGGATGGTGTGAAGGGGTGATATCGACGAGGAGGATGTGGTAGAGATATCTTAACAAGAAGAAGGAAGTTTGAGAAAAGGAGATCCAGTCCATGATTGGAGGAAGGAGGACATAGAGAAATAGAGATCTATGCACAATGAAGAGATGTGTGAAGTACATGAGGTGTAAAAGGTCCATGAAGACCATCCAGAGCATGAAGATGAGGAAAGAGGAGATAAGACATTGACTAGGGATGAAGCATCAGTGGAAATAGTACATGTGCACAAAGAACAAGTAATATGTACCTATAGGGAGGCACACTAGAGGATGAAGGAAGAAGGATGAGGTCATGTGCATGTTTCAAGTAAACTACATTGATTACCAATAAAAGAAGTTGTTTTGCATGATTCTAAAGCAACATGGAAATATCAAAATTATATGGACTGGAGGTAATCAATGAAGAAGGTGGAATCCATACATACAAGGAAAATGTTGTCTTGGAGCATTTAGACACATATGGATGAGCCTAATTTTGAAATTACAGGTGATGCATTTTCCAAGTGGAAATTGAAGAAGGCATCCAAAGAAACTATTAATGGTAAGCAAAAAATAGCTTACCGATGAGAAACAAGTAAATGTGCTAAATAAGATGGCAGACAGAAGTGGCATGCAAGAATTTAGACAAGGTGGCCACCATTCAAACCTTGGTGGAGAATAAAAAGGACAAGGCACAGGAAGTCTAGTGGCTCACTGAGGAAAAATAAAAAGAAGAGAGGCACATAAAGGTTGTCTTATCCCCCGAACATGGCAAACTATATTGGAGAAGATATTTTGGAGGCACACCCAGGTTTTGAAGAGAAGACTAAGGAAACATATCCCTCAACAATGCACTACTTGTAGGATTTTGTGCATATGTTATTACAGTCGAAGCCAAGTATACAATGGAAAAGTGAAGGAGATATAACAACTGAATAGGAGAAGAATAAGAAAATTATAGTGTGTAAAATTGGGGAATATGAAGCCATGTTGCAAAAAATAAAGGATGATTTGAAGAAGGAAAGATGGGCCTTTGACCATTGCCAAAAACTTGATCCCATTCTTAAAGCATATAAAACATAGGAAAAGGTAGATTTGGTGAGCGCACAGGTTGGAAAGAAGGAAGGGAAGCTTGGGCAAGAGGAACTCCTATCTGAGATCATGCGTAGAATTGAGATTCCTTAAAGATAGTAAAGGATACATAAATGAAAATATTAAGGAGCTAGGATCCCTCATTTTGTGCAATATGGATGGCTTGGAAGGGTTAATAACGGGCCTAGCTTGAGTAATAAGGGAACTGAAGCATAAGGGTGAAGACATGACCCATGAGGAGATGATGGAGAAAGTTGGTTTAGTCCAAGATACAACTACCAAATTTCTGGTAGAGTGGGGTGAGTTGGAGGGAACCCTTAATAAGGAGTTCACCAAATTATTGCAGCTAATTGAGAAGTAGATGATCAATGTGTGTTGAATATTCTTTCCTTATTTTTACTTTATTATTTTTATCCACTTATTTATTCTTTGGTGTTCTTTATTCATTCATTTTTTGGAGGGATAAGTCGAGTATCTCCATTAGCAAGGACGGGAAATATATTTATTGTGGGGTAATGTTAAGGAGAAAAAATTCCTAATTATGAAGTGTTTGGAAGATTGGGGCATGTGAGGGAGGCACGGAGGTGTGTGCAGGTTAGGTAGAAATAGCGCACAGGAGGTTCACGCCCAGGCAGACAAAATCTAGGACTTAGCCAATTTTTCCAACCATGGGATAAAAATAGAAAATAAGGATGGAGTGCTGACCAATAAAGGGGATAAAACATGAATAATTTGTGGTCAAGCAAAGGATGTTTTGGGAGAATGAACATGTAGATCAAACACATGCATAGAGGCTATTAATAAGATTAAAGAAAGTTTTATTTATGGGATAATATATTATTAGTTGTTATGGAAAAGCATTCACGTAGTCTATTTTTGGGAATGCCTATTATTAGGAGAGTGCATGGGAGGTGAAGGTAAAGTCCCCACACCTATATATACCTATTGTAAGCCACGGTTGTGGTATTAGTCTTTAGTTCTTAGTCCTTGGAGTCTATTATATTTTCTAGGTTTAGGGTTTTGACATAGCATGCATGAATGAGCATTTTGTTATGCTGGTTATGTATTCATATTCTATTATGTAATATATTTTTTATAATAGATTATGGTGGATGGATTATGATCATTGATATGTCTAAATATGGAGATATCATGGTGTAGTTGATATTGATTATTATATGATTTGTTATGTTTCCTTATTGCATGTGTTTCCAAGATAGTCTAAATGAGTTGATTAACTTATAAGAATGAATAATTGGTTAAATATCATTATGGTTATGCATGATAACTTTCTGGTAGACATAACAAAGGAGGGACCTGGTAGTTGCACACACTTCGATTGAGCATTCAATCTTGCTAAATGAAGTTCCAACCCGCATAGTATTGGTTTGAAAATAAATAAAGAGTAGAAGGATATTTGCAAACACCATAAAAATAGAAGCACAACAAAGAAAATTGGTCAATACGGCTAAAAAAATTGTAAGTGCTTATAAAGAGAGTGAAAATGAAGAGCTTAGCAAGATGTCCTTGTAGATACCTTCAATTTTGAATTCTACTAGTGGAAAAAAGTTCTGGATGAAAAATAATAGCTAGGGGAGGTGGGCATAGCTTGAATTCACTTTTCATAGAGTTCAAATTATTTTTTATAAATGACTTAGCTTTGGTTTATATTTCCCTAATATTTTCTGTGAATGTAAAAAAATATCAAATTTTATTAATGACAAGGATTTTATCTCGGGTTAAATTGACGAACCAACTCTGAGATAGAAATACATAAGGGTTTTGTGAGTTCCATCGGGAACCAAAAAAGTTAATTTTATTATTTATGTTTTTTATTTAATTTCTAGAAACAACTTGGTAATAGTTCCATATGTGTCATTTTCAACCAATTTCATTGACAAAATCCATGCCTAATTTATCATTGGAACATCGGTTAAGCCACCCCAGTAGAGGCCAAGTGGAGTGAAGGAAAGGTTCCATGAGTTCCACTTATAACCAACATAGCTGGCATAGATTCAAAACAAAAAAAATTCCCAATTTATTTTTACAAAAGGTTAATCAGCTCACCAACCCTGAAAGAGAATAAATGAACAAAAAGAGAACTTCCACTTACTCCTCACATAGGATACAAAGCCTATTTAAGGCATAAAATCTAGAAAAATGACTAGTCCCAAAATAAAAATGTCAAGGAGGACCCAATTTACTCAATAAAACAATTTCTATTAAAAAATTGATCAAATTTTTCACAGTTATCCTCCTATGTGATAACAGGATTGGAAGAAGCAAAGATGACCTCATTGTTTATGTTAAACAAGAAAGTGAATTTTTCTTTCATAATATTATATGTAGATGATATGATATTAGTGGGAAATAATAAGGAAATGACCAATCAGGGTAAGCAATGGATTTCATCTCAATATAATGTGAAGGATGTAGGTGTTACAAAATTAATTTTTAGGTATGGAAATTAAAAGAGATCATGTAAACTAGAAGTTGTGGTTAAATCAAATTAAGTATGTTGAAATGCTATTGCATAGGTTTAAAATGTAGGAAATTGAATCTATAAGTATTCTTTTTTCTATTAGTAAAAAATTATATGTCTAACAATTTCCTTAAAATGAAGAATAAATTGAGGACGTTTTAGATGTCATATGCTAGTGTGGTTGGTAGTTTAATGTATGAATGGTGTGTGCCAAGATAGGTGATGATCATATAGTATTAGTTAGCATATTCATGTCAAATACTATAAATTATCATTGGATTGAAGTAAAGAATATATTTTGGTATCTATGTGGGACATCTTATTATGTTAGTGTGGTTGATAGTTTTATGTATGCAATGGTATGTACCAAAACTATTAATGCTCATGTAGCATTAGTTAGCATGTGTTACATTCATGTAAAATATTATAAATGATTATTTGACTGTTGTGAAGAATATCTTCTAGTATTTATGTGGTACATCTGATTATGCATTTTTTATTAGGGAAATCCTAGTGAAAGCAAGATATTGAATCTACATGGCTTTTTGGATTCAAATTGGGGTGGAGATATGGATATGTAGAGATGTAAGTTAGATGATTAAATGTTGAGAAAATATTACAATCTCCACCATATATGTTGAGTACATGGAAGTTACTCATGTAAGAAAGGAAGTGGTTTGGATTCAAATGTTGATGTTTATACCCTAATTATATGATACCTACCGGTTTTAGTAGATTATTACACTAAAGGATGTAAGGGTTACCAATAGGTGATTATTCTAATTAATTAACTTCCAACATTAACTACAAATATCAAAATAATGCATCAATACTTGTAATTGATATGCTAAACAAGATACAAACTTGAAAACATAGAGGAATGAGTGCACTTAGCTGATTACAATTGATTTTGGGAAGTTTTGGGAGGATGCAATATTGAAATAAATAAGATCTAAACCTAATGCTACTTCATTCTAAAGAGCATGACTAGAAATTTCCTTGGTACAGAGCTATACAAATCTTCTAGGATCATACCATATGGTCTTGATCCTTCTGTATGGTCTTGCATCTACTTGGATTTGGTATTTGTAACTTCCTGATATGGTCGACTACTTGAAATTGTTTGTCATTTCCAAACCCTAATTTTTATCATATTGTGAAGCTCTCTAAATACTCTAATCATGATCTCAAATTCTAACCATGGATGGAAGTCTTGGAAAAAAAATAGTTATGTTTTGGGCACACATGTGCACCACTAACATTGGCACTAATTTGAAGAGGCATTAAACCACACATCGTTCTCTACCTAGCATGTGATATTTGAATGAATGTAACTACATTTGACAACCACCTTTGATAATTTTTGAGATGAGATCTCTTGTTAAAATCTTTGGGGAAGGGATGTTTGAGTACTTGTAGATGAGATATATTGATGTCTTAACCTGGTAATAAAATTCATATCGGTAGATATTGTTTAATTAATGATTTTAGGTGTGCTAATGTGAGATTTAGGGAGCCTTGAGTGTATTTTACAAGTATTGTAAGTGAATGTATAAATATAGTGCCATAGGATTTCCAGATTAGAAAATGAGGTAGTCTCTACTTGTTTATATAGGGTTTAGTAGATGATTTATATAATAAAGGATGACCCAAAGGGATTATAAGGACCAACTAAAGAATATGAATTTAAAATCATAGGTTGTGAATATGTTGGTCCAGATCATATAAGTTGGCCAAGACTAGATATAATATCATGACTAAACTATACAACCTTGACCAAGGATGGAAAAAATGCAATATTAATTTTAGAACTTATTACTTGATGTTTGTATATGGATTTTAAGCTTTGTATTCTTAGAATTTGATGACGTGTTATTGTGCAAGGATAAATAAGCTAAACAAAAGAAATTGAAATGTTAACATGAGTGAGTTAGATTGTTTTCATTGATGAAAAATCTAATTAATGAAAAATAAGATGATATAGGAGTACTATAAGATGATTTTTGTGATGGTGACATGGAAAAACAAGGTGTGCTATGGTTGCAAGGATGAATAAATTCAGAATGGTTGGGTCTAATAGGACTAATCAGGAGACCAAGTTAGCCTAGGTGATAGAACATGATGGTTTGATTTGCAAGGTGGATTTAGGCGCATGGTCAAGGTATGAAGAACATGAGAATAGTGTGTTGATACATGTGTATGAGTATCAAAGTGTAGGTACATGTGTAATCAGGGTTTACCAGTGTTCATCTAGATCTATTGTATATGCTTAAAGAATAAATAGATCATAAGAGTGATTTTAAGGGCTATGTGAGCTCATCGAAACATATAGAGGTGTGATGCATGTTTTATTATGTAGGTTAGGACTTTCAGAGATATTGGAATAAGAGGTATTGTATTTATCTACTTTGTCTAGGCCTAAAATAAACCTAATTTAGTTCTTTGTGGCCTATTGGTGCATGATTGTCACTTTCAGAAGTGTGTGAGCCCTTGGAGATACTCATAAAGATGATTCAAGTAAATTTTAGTATGTAAATGAATTTATAAGAGGTTTCATAATTTGTTTTGGTGTTAGAACACTTGATTATGACCTAAACTAGGAAAAACCCTAAGGCCTAGTCATGCAAATGGGATAGGTAGTGATACTACAGAACTATTTATGATAATATAATGCTTGAATATGATGAAGAGAGGTTTTATAGAGGTGTGGGAACATTTTAAAGTTATCATGATGATAATTTGTAAGATATGGTGTTTTGAGAAAAACAATGTTTAAGAAAATATGTTTTCTAGCTCGATATGAGAGAAATTGATTTGGTTGGCACATGTAACATTTTCATGGGCCCCTGATTATTTCAAGGATGTTGAAGTATAGAACTAAGAATATCTTTGAGTTGGAATGAGATCAAATGATGCCCTTTATTTTATGAACGAATGTTAAGAAGGTAAGAAGGTCAAAACCCTTCTTAAACCCTAGTTTGATAGCGATGGAGGAAAACTTATTTTTTTGAGCCCAGAATGGATTGTATCATAAAAATTGATTATTTTATTATTGATAGGACTCTCCATATTTCAGATGGTGGTGGTTTCATGACATGACATTGAGTGGAACCCACTCAAAGTCCTTATTTTCAAGAAAGAAGGTTTTACTCACAAGTTTACCATTAGACCCTATGATTAAATTATTGTTCTGAGATGTGTGGAAGCTAGTATGCATGTTTGAAAATATTTAATATATTGGTGAAGTGTTTTGATGATCTGAACAGGTCAAAATAGGTTTACTGGTTTTTGGGCTAAAAGGAAAGTTTTAGCAGTCATGGTGAATGAGTGTACTTGTGAAATTGTGGCCTAATTTGATGATGAAAATGGATTTGAAAGTGTTTTAGACATCCTATCTGACATATTTCATGTTTTTCTTGGATTTACAAATGATTTTAGGTGGCATTGTTTAGGTCACAAATTGACCTAGTTTTACTTTTATAAGACATCACTGCTTTGGTGAGAAGATTGGTCTTGAAGACCGATATTTTGGATTAGTTGATGATGGATATACACTTGAGAGTGATTTTTTTGATAGATTTAACTATGTTTTTTGGAGTCTCAGTATTAGGACTCACATCATGTCCTTAGGGCTTGAAATTTGGAAATTTGTGTTGGATTGATATACAACTCCCTCAACTCTCCCAACAATTGTTACAGATAAGAAACCTATTAGTGATAACTCCAAGGCTATGAATGCAATAATGTGTGGTATAAATGAACCATAAATTGTAAAGGTCATTTATTGCACATCAAAAAAATAAATGTGGGAGAAACTCCAGGGCATTTATGAAGGTAATTCCAAAGTAATAATAACTAAACTCCAAACTTTCAAAGATCATTTTGAATAATTAAATATGAGTGAATAAGAGTCCATTGCTGCATATTTTATTAGAGTTGATAAGATCTTCAATACCATGAAAGGACTATGTGAAGAAGTGAAGGAAGAAGTTATGGTAAAAAAGGTATTAAGGTCTCTAAATCCTAAATTTGACTCTAAAATGTCTACTATTGAGGAGCCAAGGATTTTAAGATCTTAACAATGGATGAGTTACATGGAACCTTGATTGCATCTGAGATGAGGGTTATTGAATCTAAACCAGTCAAGAAGGATATTTATTTCAATATTTATATGAACATAAAGGGAAAGAAGGTAAGGGATGATTGTGTTTCTATTGAGATTAATAATGAAGAACTCTTTGCAATGATTTCTAGAATACTGAAGGTTGGATCAGGTAAGTACAAATGAAATTTTCCTTTCAAATCCTTTAAATATGGTAAAATAGGACATTTTGATAACAAATTCCTTCACAAGAACAAGGATGAACATGATTATTAGCATGAGCATGATAAATACCAAGAAAAGAAGACTCACATATTTGACAAACGAAAGAATAATTTCAAAAGGTTTGATAACAATAAGAAGTTAAAGAAGAGTTTTTACTCAAATTAATAAGAATTTTCATATGAAGTAAGTAGTTTTGATAGTTTCTCTGATTCTAATTTTAAATATGAGAATGATAATTTTGGCGATGAGGTTTTGTTCATGGCCAAAGATGCTCTAAGATCTATGAGTGATATTTCCATACTGTTTAGTGATAACATGAAATCTGAGGATGAGGAAGAAGGATATGAATATGAAACTGAGATAATGTGTATTCATACTGAGTTAAATCATGTTGAGAAGAATAATAAGAATTTGAAGGAAAAAATCAAGGAGTATGAAGTAAAGATTTGTAATCTTGAAGAGAATCACTAATCTGAAACTAGTAAGTTTGAAGAGAAAATCCAAATGTTATAGATGTAGATGAATACCAAGAATCACTAATCTGAAACCAGTAAGTTTGAAGAGAAAATCCAAATGTTATAGATGTAGATGAATACCATGACTTTGAGCCTATAATCTAAAGAGGAATAATTTCTCAAGAAATAATAATAATTGATGATTATGAAGACATGGCTATATAATGCAACTGGAAGAGCTAAGGCCTTTCCGAGGTTAGAAAAGAGCACTAAAGATTGTGATGATCTTATTGGTAGTCAAAGATCTGTGGGAGACAAAAAAAATTGGGATTTAAGGATGATAACAAAGGAAAATAAATCATGTAGGAAGACATTGTTGTAGGTAATAATATTGAAGTTCCAAGCACCAAGGAAGAGTAGAAGGAGAGAAATCCCAAATACAATGTGAATAAAAAGTTAGTTAGGAAACCTAATGCATCAAGGTACGAGAGATATTTTAATAGATATTGTTATACTTGTAATGGATTTGGACATAGGGAAAATTAATGTAGGAGGTTTGATAAATATGATTACCCATGGATGGATGGTAGAGATGAGCAAAAAAGGAATTTGGTTTTCTCTAATTGTCATGAGAAGGGACATATTGTTAGGTTCTATCTATTTTATCCACCTAGTAATTGTTGGTGAGATGAATGTTTCCAAGGTAATATAAATTTTATAGGCTAATAGAAATGAATTTGGTCATGTTCTCATATATTTTTATCATGTTTATTCAAGACAAATCAGGAGGTCTTAGAGTTATAGAATGCAAGAAAGGGGGAAAAGTAGGTCATGGGAGCCAAGAGTGAACAATAAGATTCTACCAAGAGTAGATGATGATAACAATCAAGGATATTATTAGGGTACAAATTAAAAACAAGAAGGAAGAGGTGATTTTCAGGTGTCAAAGAGGGCTTGGGAGATCTTCAAGTCACTCTTCTAGATTCATTATGAAGATGGATGTCTCTAATAGGATTCTTAGAGGAATATTCATCCATACAAAGCTTGGTGTGAAAGGGGGAGCATGAATGGTTGAAGTATGACATTGTAGATGTGTTGTCAAGATGTAAAGGTAAGTTATTTATGTTATTTAAGGTACTTATTCTATTTTGGAGATGTTCCAAGCCTGTCATGTTGCAAGAATGTTGGATTCAAAGAGGAAGATGTGTTTTCAAGGTCTAAGATAGTAAAGGGTTTCTGTTATGGTTGGTTGTGACTTATATTTTGATGGCTGAAATTGTAGTTGCATATTAATGAGAAAAAGATATGGTTATTATTATCTTAAATTTATTTAAAATGTTTTGGAGTTGTTTTAGACACTGGAAGGGAGCAAGGAAACAAGTTTCAAGAAGAAGAATTTAGTCATTCAACATGATGACTTGATCAGACCATCTATAACAGGTGAGAAGGTGATATTTTGTTATGCTTGTGAGTTGAATTAGTCCATATTATGTATCTCAACCCTTGAGTTATGGTTTGGGTCGTATCAATCTTGGTTATATATCATGAATATAGTATAATGGAGGATAAATCAAAATAAATCTTTGAAAGTATGGAAGGTGATTTTCTCTGCTATTATACATTGGCTCAAGTATGTGAATGGATATATGGGTCTATATGCTTGGTTATTATCCCTTGGGACATGTTTGTGATGTCTCTATAGTATTCATGCATCATGGAGAAAGTCAAAGTACTATAAAGATTGTGAAGTAATATGGGTGAATCTCTCAGATGATATGGATTGTGTCAAGATTGTGCATGGTTGTTTGAGGTCTATAGTGTTGTTTCAAGTAGGAGTTTAGAGTCTCAAGATATTTTTCTAGATAATTTATATCTGTAATAGAGAGTTGAATCTTGATGAAGGTCTATGGAGAACGAAAAATTTGTGGTTCTTTATGATAATCATGTGTGTGTGTGTGTGTGTGTGTGTGTGTGTGTATGGTTTTTTAGAGATATGTATTGTTGTCTCATAAAAGGATGTGGTATGTTAGATGGTTTACAAGGTTACCTCCCCCATCCCTATATATTTGGGTCTCCTGTGATGTAGGGAGGATAGGATATATTATAGAGTATATTCTAGTCTATCCAGGGTGAGCCTCCTATCTATATCTAGTGAACACAAATCTAGAGAGGGGGACCACCCACCCAAATCCTAGGTCTCTCTAGATTGGATGGGGTTGGGGTGGTTGGGGTCGAGGAACTGGCTATTACATTTAGTTTTATTGGGAATATTTACTTTGTTTGTTTGATTGATAGGAGTTCCTTTTTTCCAAGGCCAAATTAATTATTATATATTATTTCAATGGTTTAGTTCATCAATGAACCATTTTGATGAGAACCATCTAAAATATTTGTTTGAATCTTTCACAGATGTAATCCCCTTAGTTGGTATAGTATTTCCCAGTATCTTTATGGCTTATGTTCTATATAAATCTATTCACATCTTATCACAAGATGTACATCATAAAACAATTAGGATTATCTCATACCAATCGATTAATATTATATATAATTGGTCATATCATCAAGATTATATAGATATATATCATGACATAATATTAACTAGAGGTCTACGAAGATTAGCTGAAAAAAGTAATTCATTTGATCAATGGGAAATTGATGGAATACCATATGGA
This sequence comes from Taxus chinensis, assembly GCA_019776745.2. NCBI lineage: Eukaryota > Viridiplantae > Streptophyta > Pinopsida > Cupressales > Taxaceae > Taxus > Taxus chinensis. The sequence continues at coordinate 336,621,092 of CM034147.1, forward strand.
AAAGTTATTTTAGGTCTTTTTGTAGGAGAGGGAATGTTATTTCTAGGAGGGGGACATATCTTCCTATATATTTGTGTTTTTATTGTGTATATCTATATATATTAATATATTATTATTCATATTAATAAATAATATTTCATTCATCCATGTCAAAATTGACTATAACCAAAAAATTAATAGTTCATTTAAATCTTCCAGTAAACCTTTGGAACGGTGCCACCGCTCATTCTCCTAAATTTCCATCCAAGCTAACCACTATCTTCCTTAGGTTAGTTCGATGCCACCTAGTTTAGGATTCCTTAGCATTAACAACCATATCTTAGGACCTTAGTAATTCTTGTTATTAGCTTAGGGTAATTTAATATCAATGACTAAGGATAATCCTTTTAGAAATTAATATCCTTCAAAAAATATAATTACCTTAACTTACGTTAAGGGTAAAGTAGATAATCAAATGCATTTAGATTATTTAGGTTTCATACCAAAAATCAAAAGACATTACTTTAAGAAATTTTATCAAAACCAGGTAATTAGATCACATAGAAGGATGCATCCATAAGATGCTACAAATGCCCCAATGATCCCCCAAACAAAATCTTGAGTACGAAGACATCTCAACAATAGAATATGATGACCTAGCTTAACAAAATGATCAAAACATTATAGTAATCATAGACATGCCTTGGATCACTGCAATTGATCCAAGGTGTGTTTATTCTTGTATTAGCAATGAAATAGACCGAGAAGTAGTTCTATATTTCAAATTAGGAAATGAACTGGCATATTCTTATAAGACTTAATTTATTTCCTTCACCAATATACAAAATGTATTTCAAATTTTAGCATAAAGAGAATGTGAAATACGTCAATATCAATCAAGAATTTCCATAGTATGACTATATCCAATATTTAAAAGATAAAACATATCATCTACAGTAAACATGATTAATCAATTTTAAAGAGTACATCATCTTGAAAATAATAATCAACTATTAATGTTTACAGCTTCAGTTACAGAAGCAAGAAAGGACATCAACCATGGAAGAGGCATTACATACCTCCCCTCTAAAAAGCATCATCATCCCAATGATTAACTTAATCCACATTCATATTCAAGAAAAATAATCATAATTATAATTCTTCTATCCACGAAATTTGCAAACAGAAAACAAATTTGTAGAAATTCAAGTCTTTCATAACTTATTACAACATCAAAATTTGTTGTCCTGGTACTAGAAAAATATAGTACCTACCCAAAGATGGAAATAAAGATAATTAAATTTCAAGTCTTTGATTATCGAAAAAATAAGAATTAATTATGTTTAAACAAATGAGGAAAAGTAGTTTTCATATCCTCAAGGTTTTTCCATGTTGCACTTTCTTCATTAAATTGGTCCCACTGGACCTTGCATTAACTGATTTCACAAGTACAACTGGCGAGTTTTCAACACTCTGATGGGTTCGAGAATGATTATTCATAGGTCTTAGACCTGCAAGGAATCCCAATTTAATACATTTGATAAATCTAAAACACATTTATTAAGAAAAGAAATATGGTAAAAATCATGCATTTGTTCCAAGGTGGGAGGTAATGCTAAACGATAAGCTATAGGGTTAATCACTTCTACAACCTCAAAAGGTCCCACAAAATGAGGTGATAATTTAGCTACCTTTCCAATGGTAAGAGAGATATTATTAGGATTAACACATAAAAATACCTTTTCACTAAGTTTAAATTTCCTATCGACCCTTTTCAGATATGCATAACTTTTATGCCTATCATCAGCTTACTTTAATTGTTCACAAATTACTTTTACTTGCTATTCCATTTCAGTAAAGATTTCAGGCCCAATTGCCTATCTATCTTCAATGTTATCCCAACTAACTGCGGTATTGCACTTCCTTCCATATAATGCTTCGAAAGGTGCTATTTAAAGAGAGGAATGATAAGCATTATTGAAATAAAATTCAACTAAAGGAATTTATTCTTACCATTTGTATTGTTGGTCCATACAGTACATTCTTAACATATCTTCCATAACCTGATTTTCTCTCTATGTTTGACGACCTTTATTTGGATAGTATGCGGAAATAAAATTTATTTTTGTTCCTAAGGTTGAATTTAGTGTTTTCCAGAAACGGGATGTCATTTTAGGGTTTCTATCATATATAATCAATTCAAGTACTCCATGTATTCTAAAAATTTCATACACAAATATTTTTGCTAAAACTGGTGAATCAACTTTAAGATTACAATCAATAAAATGTGCTACCTTTGTTAATTTTTCAACCACAACTAAAATAATATCATGCTTATTCTTGGACATAGGTAGCCCTTGAAAAAAATCCATACTTATTACTTGCCACTTATATTATGATATGCTATGATGATACAATAAACCATACGGGTGCAAATGTTTAGCCTTAACTCTCTGACATTCAAGGCAATGTGAAACAAAATCATTTATGTCTTTATTCATCCGTTTCCAAAAATGTAGTTATTTTACATGAACAAACACTTTTGTAACTCCAGGATGTCTTGAGTAAGGTGAATTATGAAATTCCTTCATTAACATTTTTCCTTAACTCATTTTCCCAGGGTACATACACTTAATTCTCATATCTTAAAATTCCTTCATTATCAAAGTTAAAACCTTTGTATCTAGCATCATTAGGATCTGCAGCAAGTGGTGTTTTAATAAGCTAAACATACAAATCAGAATTCATGGTACTCTTTACTTCATCCTTAAACTAAGTTCTCAAAGTTACAAGTGTGGAAATATGTTTCCTATGAATTAGTGCATCTACCACTCAATTTTCTTTACATTTAATGTAACTTATGTCAAAATCATATTGTGACAAGAATTCTAACCGTCTTCATTGTCTTGCATTCAGATTTGGCTAAGTGAAAATATACTTCAACCCAAGGTGGTCAGTTTTTTAACTCAAAAGGTCTACCTAAGAGATAATGTCTCCACACTTGAAGTGCATGAACTATGGCATCAAGCTCTAGGTCATGGGGAATATAATTCAACTCATGTATCTTGAGTTTCTTGCTTTCATAAGCTATAACATGATCATTTTGCAACATTAAACCTCTCATTCCTTCTTTGGAAGCATTTATTACTGTTGTAAAGCTTCCATTTGGATCCAGAACAGTCAAAATAGGTCCAAAAGTTAGTTGTTCCTTTAGAGTTTTAAATGTTCATTTGTGATTATCATTCCACAAAAAAAAAATTGTCTTTCTTTTGTAACAAAGTAATCGGGGCACCCACTTTTGAAAAGTCCTTACCAAATTTTCTGTAATATCTAGAAAGCCCCATGAAGCTCCTAACTACATATACATTTATAGGTCCAGGGCATTTAGTTATGACAACAATCTTTTATGGATTAAGTATGATTCCATCTTTGTTATGACATGTCCTAAATAATGCACTTTTGTTTCATAAAAAGAATATTTGGAAAACTTACCATACAATTTTCTCTTTCTCAAAATCTCAAATACAATTTTCAAATGCTCCTTTTGTTCATCAATTCTTTTATAATAGATAAAAATATCATCCAAGAACACAAGTACAAACTTGTCCAAGTATTCTTGAAAGATATTATTCATCAGATTCATAAAAGTTGTAGGTGCATTTTTCAAACCAAAAGGTAAAGCACTGAATTCCTAATGTCCATACCTTGTTATAAAAGTTGTTTTATGAATATCTTCATCCTTAATTTTCAATTGGTGATATCCATAACAAAGATCTATTTTTGAATAAACTGATGCACCACGCATCTGATCAAACATATCATCAATCCTAGGAAGAGGATATCTATTTTTTATTGTTTCTTTGTTTAACATTCTATAATCAATACAAATTCCAAGTGTTCCATCCTTATTTTTCACAAAGATTACCGATGCTCCCCAAGGTGAAACACTCAGTCTTATTAAGCATTTATAAAATAGTTATTGTAACTGTGCCTTAAGTTCTACTATTTCAATTGTAGTCATGCAATAAGGTTCCTTGGAAATAGGTTTAGTTCCAGGTTTGATTTCAATTGTGAAGTCAAATTCTCATTTAGGCAGAAGACCAAGTAGTTCTTCAGAAAACACATCGCTGAAACCCCTAACAATAGATACTTTTCCAAGAGATTACTATCTCCTTTTGCTATTTCATAAAATTTTTCTGCATACAACTTACAGCCTTTATTTTTGGCCTTCTTAAGCTGCATAGATGGTAATTTCCTAACTGAAATTTCTCATTTTACCCCTTGAATATCTATTTTTTTCTACAGATCATCAAGGCATCTAATGTCTTTTTCAAAATAATCAACTTTTTCCTTATGTTCAGCAAGCTAGTTAACACTAATAATGGCATCATATGACCCCAAAGGAGCAACAAAAAAGGTATACTTCAATAGAAAAACATGGTAATTCTAAAACTTCTCAAAACAAACATTTATTAACAGTATGGACAACATTATTACCATCATGAACATTCCAAGATTTTTTCATTATTCCAACTTTTCTTTTTAATTTTGTGGCTAATTTATTAGAAATGAAACATTCTATAACACAATTATAAAAAAGTATAGTAATGAGTGTACCAAATAATGTACATGGCATTTGTATGGGCATAACTTACTTTTCAAATTACTTATCAGCTACTACAACATGTATCTTATGATGTCGGTTGTTGTCATTATTCTTTAAAGGGCACTAATTTGTGTAGTGATTCTTACCATAGTTAAAACAGCCCCCTATAGGTCCCATTTTTGTCTCAAAATTATTTCCGGTCTCAAAATTACTATTTTTACCTCCATAAGCTTTTTGATCATTATTGTTATTCCTTACACAATTGTTTATATTATTCACAACATGTTTATTTTTTGTTGTTTTCTTATTTTTATTAGCCACAAACTTGTTTTTAACTCCAAAATTTTTCCATGCCATCTTCTTAGGTGCAAGTGACGAAGAAGAGTTAGTAATTCTCTTTCGATTTTCCTCTTTATGTGCAGAAAATGCCTTCAATATCTGTTCTTTACTTATGAATTTTTCTACAACCCCTTCCATGGTGGTTGGGTTATGTACATCTACCTCTCCTCTAATGATAGGATTCAACCCCATAATGAACTTATGTATCCTGAAATTTTTGTCAGTTTGATACTGTGGAACATACTTAAGAAGTTTGGTAAGCCTCTCCCAGTACTCAGTTACAGTTAATTTTCCTTGAACTAAATTCTAAAATTCTAACATTTTTTTTATCATAATAGAGTTTTGGCAGCCAACATTACCTAAAGTAGCCCTTAAACTAATTCCATGTAATTCTTGTTTCATCAATTTTCATTTCAGCCTTATGGTTTTCCCACCAAGAGGATGCTTCATGGGAAAGCTGGTAATCTCCCCATAATGCCTTTGTTTCTTCCAAGAAGTTCCTTATTGCTAATTAATTCTCCATTTTTTTGAGTTGATTCTCAGCCCCATCCCCCAGTTTAGTGCCATCAAACTTTGGTGGACTTATCCTTTTTATGTCATTAGTAAGTTCAATTGCCAATCTTGCCTTTTTATTTTTAGGCAGATTAGGCGCATTTGCATTTACATTTATAGCGCTATTATTGGCATTTGCAACATTGGTATTTACTACATTATTACTATCAACACCTAGATTTCCAACATTAGCATTTTTTCCTAGAGATGGTTGATTTTTATTATCATCATCATCTCCCTCCTCTTCATTGCCCATTACTTGTTATTCAAGTACAACAAGACGATCTCTTGTGTCCAACATGGCAGAAATAATCTCATTAATTTTTTGTGTGGTACCTTCCTCTCCACTTGGAGATTGATTATTTGTAGCACCTCACCTTGTTCTAACTATTTTCTATTAACAAAGAAATTAAGTTTTTATCAAATATGGACTCAATAGGTCCAAGAGCTATAACCTTCAGCTCTGATACCAAAATGTAACATCCAATTTTATAACTTAGAAACAAGGGATTTTTTTTACATAATGTTCTCTGTTCTAAATTCAAACAATTTAGAACACACATTCCCTTGTCATTCCATCTCATAATAGAAAACCATATGCTATTGTAATGACTCAGTGTAACACCAATCTCTCGTTTCTTAACTCGGTATTAAATAGATATCTCATGTTTTAACTTGTTCTTGTGTATATAATGTATACGTTGGTTCCTTTACCCATTACGGGTTACTCAAGTGTTCTTTCAAAGAATCCTATTTTATTATCCATTACAGATACTCATATGAAATATCACAACTTAGACTAGGTGACACAAGACAATGCAACTAGCAGTTTGTGATACTTTGGCCAAAGTTTTAAACATGTTTACATTCCAATATTTCATACTCGTTGAAAGGAATATTTATTTCATCCCACTCGATATGTTATCTAGATTGGTATTCCTTGACTTCTATCAAGCAAATCTAAGTCATAGTTTAACACTAATTAGGGAAATCTCACATACACTAGTGTTGTAGTCCACTCATGGTGACTAAGGATAAATAGACATACTTAAATTGACTCTCATTGATTTGAGTGTGTTTAATTACCCTAGGTCAACATGGGTTGATGAATACACTTGTCCATATGCCTATCTTAGTTTAGAGTAAAACTATGAACCGAAGTTCCACTTATTATAGTTGAGTTAGATGAGTTGAGTGGGTTGTTGAAGGCTAGTGATTGTTTCACAGTATCCTCCTAATGACATCCGTCATTAAGAGGGTACTCTATAACAACAACTATGTTGTAATAACCTACTAAGTTCCTTTAACGAAATTGACATATTTAAGATTCATTAAAATTTATTTACCTTCATCTTATTAATTGGTTTAATCAATTATTGCACATCATACCTAGGGCTCCATTAAATACGTATGATTGATCCAATAAGAAAGTATCTTAAATGCACTTTTAAACCATTAGAAGGCATGCAGATGAAATCTACGTTCATGCTTATGAAATCTTTAATCCTTAATCATTCTTTCATTGAACATTATATCTCAATCTAAATCAGGAAATGCAATAATTAAGTCTTTTTACTTTAGTATAACAATGTAAACAATCTTGATTGAAAACTCGTTAATTAAACTTAGTGTTATTATAATTTTTGAAACCATCTTACTAATTCTTATAAGCTTCCCAATTTTCATTTATCCAGCCAATCAACAATATTGATTTATACTTTATCACATAAATAAGGATAACATACTTGCTTTTAATTAATGATCATAAGGACATATTCTCTTCTTCCTAATTAAGGACTATTATCCTATTGATGAATTCGGAAAGCATAAAGAGAATAAATTTAATAAGAATTCCACATCCATCTTTATAGTATACTATTCTTATTCCCATTTCCAAATAAGGGTTTATATATTATGATCATCATAGTCTAACCATTATCTCTTAATTAATTCTCTCAGATAAATAGTTTATTACCCAAAAAAAAAAAATTCTTTAGATAACTATTAAGTCATTTATGTTAATATTTTAGGAATATTAATTAATCTAATTCATATATACTACATATATCATCCAGTTATCACAACACAATCATATAACAATTCATTATATCAGAAAAGGAATTCACATTATTCCTAGCTTAATAAATATTTCATAGAATTTAAGAAAACATTTCTCAGCAGTACAAAATACTAATGTGATATGCTCACAGTTTCTCCAACAAGTTCCTTTCAAGATCAATACAATACATTAAGTATCCGAATAAAATGAATGACTTTGTTAGTAAACCAAATACAAATTTTTATAATTCCTTATCCTTTCACTTTTCACGAAGTCCATCTGCAAAATTGTTAGCATGAGTCAATTCGTAAGAACTAAGCATGATAAGTGCTAAAACATTAAAACAATATGTTTTTTTATCTATAAGTTTTCTAAAAGGACATTTTTGTTAATGAAAATGTTCCAAGTACCCAAAATAAGAACAATTAAAAATTCTTCCTGAAAAGCCACAATGTCAGAAGTAGAAAGGAATTCATTTAACTCTCTTTAGGAACCAATTGCCCATAAATAAGTTAAGTAATAAAAAAAAATCAATTCCATCTATGTTACATTCATGATAATCATTTCAAACATGATAACATTTAAAACTACATCTAACTATTATAGAAGAGAATTAATAAAAATTCATGATCAATCCTCATCAATATCAAATTAATTCACCAAGCCTTAAGTTTCCACTATATTACAACTAATTCCCTATCACCAATCTAAAAGGGGCTATATATAAACAAGAATGAATCGACATGGATAGAATATTGTCACAATAAATCCCTCTAACCAAATTCCTTTCACTATCCCATGAGAGGATGCCATTAAAACAAGGAAAAGACTTGACAGTAACAAATATACGCACCATACATTATACAAGAGGGTTCATCCATCCAAAATTTGAAATGAATTTGAATATAAGATAAGAACTCAAGAAGAGTCTGTTGTACATAAATAAACATACATCTAAAAAAATTGATCAACAAAATTTTTCGTGCCTACATTTTACACACCCAAATACAACAGTAAAATACCAGGATAATTTTTTTTTACTTACATTGCTCACTACACACAACACAACAAGGGCTCTAAGTATAGAAACTCGACTCACATACGACAATCACAAAAGTCATCGACTCACATAGACCCATGAAAATGACATAGGCATGTCAATGCCACACTTTTCCCAAAGAACGAATACTAGCAATGACCCAACCACAAGAGACATGACTTCAAGAACAGCGAACCCACAACACATCATTTCTTTAAATGTACTTTAGTTACAGTTAACATTCCAAGAACATTATTGAGAAAGGATAAATTTCTCATTTTTCCACCCACATATTCTTAAGTTTAATCCACGTTTTAAATACAATTCAACCATCTTAAGTTGAGTTTTTATACTTTATAAAAATTTCCATAATTAACATACATATTTGGCATAAATCAAATTGAATAAAAAGTACTTAATAATCTTATTATTATATTAAGAATATTCTTCTCCAACATTTATTCGACATCTACAGTTTTACCTTTATAACTCAAGCGAAAGTGACCTGATATCCAGAACGCAATAAAAGGATTTAACGAGGATTAATATACAAGGTAGCTTTTTACAAAAACATTCCTCGATCACGAAATAGCTATTTCCCTACCATATTTATTCTAATTCAATGACTTGTGAAAATCCATTTTGATTTAAATATGTACTTTGTTTTCTCGAAGGATGACCATACCAAGACAATTCGTATTCTTTAAAACAAATGAATATATTTAGTTGAGTTATAAGGTATTCAATAGTAGCCTTATTCCGAACCTCGACTCTCGTATTTACTCTTATATAATTTATTTTCTACGTCACGAAAAGGTCTTATTATTAGCATTGGCTTATAAAAGGAGTTACGAAGTGCGTGTCTAACCCTTTTGAAGACATGAGTGATTTAAAGACTTGAAGCTACACACGAACCCTATGTTGACATCCAAAACAACAGAGGGTTTGGATCAATTCCTAAACTTCACCTAAGGGTCTACCCCTCAACTATACATGATTTTTAAGTGAGAGGACAAATTTAAGCTAAACCACCTTCCAGGAGGGGTCAAGGTGTAATGTTGAGAGACACCAAGGTAACACATTTATCTGAGTGGAGCAAAGGAGTTCACTAACAAGAGTTTAAGGCCTAGAACAACTAAGTCACAACCTCCATCTATGTCGTCTAGATCCAGCAGGTTATTAACTCGATGAAGAAACCTTAATTTTAAATCTATCTTTGAATGATTAGGTAGTCCGCTAGGATACGAAGGAGGGGTTAGCTCTACACACTCCAAGAAAAGTTTGATTGCATCACTCCTATCAGACGGGTTTAAGACAATGTCACTAAACATTCTGACTAAGACATTAAGCCCATTCTTGAGCTCTGAATTACCTAGATTAGGATGTTCCATCAAGTGCAAAGATTTAGTTCATCCTTCGGTTTTCAATGTCTTCTACAGTAAGGAGTAACGTGCAAGAAAAACAAGTTAAGTCCCGATGTTGAACAAGGGTAGAGTGTTTTCGATTTAATTCTCTTTATTATATTTACAAAGTATGAATGCACAAGATGACTCATTAATCATTTATTGAACACTAAATATGTACTATAAGATATTACTTCAAATTCATTTACCTTATATAAATATTAATCTTGTTTACCAGGTGTACTAAAAATCAATTTGACCTATGATTAAATGCATATTTCCTAGATGTCCTTGAAAACCAACATCTCATACATAGCAACAATTTATCAAATAGAACCTTCTGTAACATGAGACAACATTATACATTTATTCATTTAACAATGAACTATATAAATTACAATGATACTAAATGAATTACACTTCACCTTTTCGTCGTCATTCTTTCGTCCTACAAAACCACGTGAGCATGATATCAACGATAATTCGCTGGCATGGCATCCACCCTAATCTAACATAATTATCATTTTTTAGTTTTCCCATTTACATTTGATAATAATTTTAATTTGCAATCAAAATAAAAAGGTTTAGAGACATGTGTTCATTACATTTCATTTTATTTAAGTTTGTAACCCAAGAGAGAGAAAAGAAGGAAAGAGAGAGAAAATACCATTTTGTCAAAAGTTCTATTTCACAAAAAAAGTTACACTATAGGGTTTTAAACAGTTATTTGCATGTGTTAAAAGTTTCCAAGGTGGTTTGGCAACCCTACGAGGGTCCCGCAGCTTCCTATTTTTACATTTTCTCACTAGCTACAAAATGTTCAAACTGGGCTTGGAGGTTAAGAAACCGCTTCCAAAAGTTATCTTCCAATGAGAATGCACACCATGATTAAATTTTTACGTGTCCCAGATATACCAAGAGCTCATAGCAACAGATGGAAATGGGAAAGAGAAAACAGTTTGTATTTGGCGGCTAGTTCTCTAGGGCAACTGGTCGTAGTTGACCCAGTTGCAAATGAACAAAGTTTAGCTCAAGGGCCTAGAAAACCACATCCATAACTGACGTTTGATGGATAAGCATGCAACGAGACACTTCCTACAAGTTCCCCTATATGAGGATAATTCATCAGAGTCGATGGGACTAAGAGCTAGAAAACCATTTTCAAACGGCGATAAGTTTTTTGGGGTGACAAGTCGAAATCAGTCCAGTTTGACCTCGTCAAACTGCGACCAGAGGCCTACAAAATGGCTTTTCCAAATTATCCAGAAAATTATTTTTCCCTAAATTAAATGTTCCATGTAATTGTCTAGTATAAACACTAGAGGTTTGCAAAGATAGGAATTAATTTCTCTATCCAAGTTTCAAATGACAGTTCAAAACGAAAGCCAACTTTCAAGATTTAACAACTTTCTACTACTGTAAAACAGTGTAACATGGCTCCTATAAGAGTGTCAAAAAGATCTCATATATTCGTTCGGGGTCAATCCAGAGGTCAAGGGGACTCCTCGCATGCCAAGGTACACGAATGAAGCTTAACATCTCATTTTCAGAGTTATGAAGGGCACTTAATAAATCTCTAAAAAGTGCAAAAATTAACTATTTAAAATGGGAGATGATCAACGTTATTACCGGGAGTTAATTTCATCTGGTCGATAAAACCATGTTGTAGTGATCTAGTTGGATAGGAATTTTTTTTATATCACCTCAGCATGAGGGTGGAAGTTCATGTTTTAATGCAAACGGGTTATTTTGACTTCATGAGTTTTCGACATGACATTTCATTGTTTTTGCAACAAGTTGAAATAAAAAATTAGCTGTATTAAAATCCGAATATTTTAAAAATTACTTTAAGTTGTAAAAAAAAACTAAAATATGAGAGTTATGAAAGATGAGGGGAGGTGAACCATGTTTGGGAGGAACGGAGTTGGTCAAACCCGCAGGCTTCGGTTTAACATCTCACTAGGCACTTCGTCAACCAGTTCACGAGCCTAGATCTAACCTCCACCACGTCACACCAACCTCCCGATCACTTGAAGTTTTCCAACAGAATAAGTAGTCACTTGTGCATTTCTAAAACCTTTTGAATAGATCCATTATGTGCATACCCTGTAATCCTGGCATTACATGAGACACCATTTCTTTGAGGCATTCCAACAAACAGTTCACACGCCTTTTCCACAAATCAATTTTGTGCATATCATGAGATCATGGCACTCCATGAGACCACATTTCTTTGAGGCATTCTAACAAACAATTTATGTTCCTTTCCAACAAATTCATTTTATACATATCCTGCAGTCATTGCAGTCCAGGAGAACACATTTCTTTAAGGTATTCCGTCAAACACTTCACGTGCATTGTCCATGCTACCACATTTTGCATACATTACTAGGGCAGTTCCAACTACAGCATATGACATAATTTTTCTAACCTTTTATGCTTTGATGGATGTCTATTCCCTGTTCCAAAGCTCCCATTTTGGCACAGGTTGGACGTACGCTGGCAAAGGAAACTCGGCAGGTTGGAGACCTATTTGTTACAAGGTGAAACAGTGTGCCTACCTCATGAGGGACCCATGCCCTTCCTGCCCATCTGAAATCATGTCCCATGAGAAGCTGTCTCATTTTTTCATTTGGTCAAACCCTGAAACAACACCCCCAAAGTATTTACAAACTACAACATCTGACAACATCCCTCTATCCTTTTATGCTTTGCAAGGTGTCCACACCGGAGGTTGGCACGGCTGGGAGGATGCTGGCGCAGGCTGGGAGGCTAGGAGGAGGCCGCAAAACCTTGGTACTCCATGAGAAGACATTTGGTGAGGCATTATTTGAAAAAACAACAAAAATACCCAAAGTAAATGGGTAGAGAAACAAAAAACCGCAACCTAGCATTAAGTGGAGCCACATTTCCTGAAGGCATTTTTCCAACCGGGATGACCCTGCCCTATGCACCCACATTTGCAGTGAATGTGTCACTCCATATGTTCAAAATGATCCTCATTTTTCTCTGCCACCGCCCCAAACTCGCCCATTCCAAAGCGCAAAAGAAAACAAAACCCTAACTGAACGTTTTTGAGCTTTTTTCACCCTATCTCCAATTTGTTTTATTTTATTTTATATTTTATTATATATATATATATATATGTATTTTTATTAAATTATGTGACTGTGTAAATTTATGTGTTTTCCATACATTCGCTCATTTGGTCTATATGGCATCATATTTATATTTATTTATTTTTAAATTTCCTTTTTACAAAATTATTTAATACTGAACATTTCCTCTATTTATTTTGTTTCTTTTTTTTATAAAGTTTAAAATTTGTGAGATTGGGGTTTGGATTGACTCGACCAAAGTCATCTTCGAGATTGACTAGGTAAGATTGGAATCATGCCCTAGTGATAACACTTACGTGTTCCAAGGTTCTCGAGGTCCGGGGCGTGAAGCAAAAATATGGCATAAAAAGTTTGAAATGGTCACGAAGTCAAAAGATGACCCTCAGAAAGCTTGTCGACTAAGTGTGGCACACAGGGATAGTACAAACATGAACACACCATAGACCAACTTGCTAAAAAAAGGAAAACAACAATGAGAATAAGGGGACACTACATCTCCCTCCCCTTACAAGAGCATCATCCTCGATGCGACACAACACTAAAGCTCAAAAGGGGGTACGTAGGCAAGAAGCTAATAATGGAAACACATTGGGTAACAAAACACTAGTTGTTACAACATGACCACAAGGAAGAAAACTAATTTTGGCAATATCTTAACTTATAATGTTCTGTGAAGATTGGTAGTTCCCTCTTATTTGTTATTTCATTAATCTCCTTCTATTAACATTATTCTTAATTTAAGTCCTTTAAAATTTCATTTTTATAGAATTTTAGTTTATTCATTCCTGTGGGTTCCCATCATGAACTACAATCACAACACCCTACCAAGGTCATACACAACACTAAAATTTCACAAGCATGCTATTACATACTTTCACGACCGTATCACCTCACAAGGGTTTCACCAAACAATGGATGGAGCATACATGTTCCACATAACATAGTATAAGTCACACATATATGACAGACACATAGAATGATCATGTTGATGCATATACACTGGGTATGACATGAACCAAAATCTATGACTGTACCAACATAGTGCCAAGACAATATCCAATAGCCCATACCAACCAAGGGGAGAGTCAAGCCACCAATCACAACAAAGTCTAACCAGACTCACAAGAGTACACATAACTCACTACAATGACTCCACACATCACAAGGCATCATGAAACATCTCCAGATATCTCCAAAAGAAATAAAATACAACTCCATATACCTTCCCAAAGCATCACCAGATAATCTCCATATACCTCTCATAGAGAAAGAATCATAGTGTCAAAACCAAGCCGGGTCACTCAACCATAGAGCCCCATCAAGAATATCAGGTCACTCCACCATAGAGTGCCATAAATAATAACAGATCACTCAACCATAGAGGACCATCTCCTTTCTCCTTTTAATGAGTTCGGGTCACCCTATGGCCCTGGGCACATATAGCCCCGTCACCCCCCAACCCAAGTGACATAATAACTCATGGTTCAACAACCCATTAGTTATCTGTAACTCCTTGGGGCATACCCCCATACAACGAAGAGGGTCCATAGGTTCAACCACTCCATGATTAATCACATGACCCTACTCCAACACATTACGACATTAGAACCAGCATAACAATCCAATCAAATGCCAAGTGGCAAAATCAAAAGCCTTGGGCTAGGCTACAAAACTTTTAAATATGACAAGAAAGTTTTAAAACTAAAAAAAAGGGCTAATCAACCACGGTTAGTGTAAAATCCAAATGTTAATGCAATAATTAAATAAATACCCAAAATATAAGAACATGTCAATCAAGAAAACGGTTGGTTCTAGCTAAAAGAGATAATGATCTATTTACGAATAAAATATGTATTGAGAAAAATAACACATTACAATCACTATGTGGCTTCATATCGCCACCAAAGGGGTACTCATCGAGTTGCTGGCACTCAGACATCGATCCTTAGCTTGTAAAAATATAATTAACTAGAATGAGTATATCAAATAATGTAACTGTCATCATCTCTGCCTGAATCATTCCTCCATACTCCCACAAGGATCAAAATAGTCAAAATCACATAGGATTATTCAATGAACAATCCAATAGGAAAGAGTAGGGAACTCTAGTTGCATAAGTTGAGCCTAAGGTGGTGCACACCCACAATATACTAAGTAAGCTCGAAGTATACTAAACAGATAGAAGTGGGTTTTCAGTCTATATAAGACTCCACTTCCTCACTCGTACTCGGCTCAAGATTATGAAAACCTAGTCCACGCCTCCTCTCTCCACACATACACTCTTGACAGTTTATCCCCTTAGGGTCGTCTAGTGTAAGGTTCACAACATACGCATAACTACATCACTAACACAATGGTGATTCATGCACATTAACCATAACGTCTTGCGTATGGTATATATATATATATATATATATATATATATATATATATGGTATAACACAATCATTACTTTCACAAGTTACGATACATCACATTATCATATTCTACAACTGGAGTGCAATCACTATGCCATAGGGATCATACGCTCACCATATGCCCCTAAATTATGACGTAAATCATTACACATTATACCAATCATAGGTATGACGAACACAATGTCTAACATTACAACAAATAGTCAATTACAATACAACATGATGATGCACACAACTAATCACAATACGGTGATGACATCACGATGAAATGTGATTCACTTTACATCAATTTTGTCATGCAATACATCAATACACCTTCACATCACATAAATCCAACATGTTTTAACCCTCTATAATCCACAATAACATTCCATTCCCAAACAACAAGGTGGTACATCACACATGGATTCCTCATTGAATCAACAACATAGAGAGTGAATACTCTCATCACAAGCACATCAATATGATAACAAATACACACTAAGTGACATGCACAACATGTGCGTTCACATTTTCACAATTATGACATAGTTCACATCATGCATATATCACATCACCCTTCCAATGTCCACCACCATCATGCAACATCATCATAACTCCAATCCATCCCAGAGGTTCGAGAGCATGAACCTCTGCTCTGATACCATATGTCGTGCCCACATTTTACACACCCAGATACAACAATAAAATACCAGGATAATTTTTTTTTAACTTACATTGTTCACTACACACAACACAACAAGGGCTCTAAGTACATAAACTCGACTCACATAGACCCATGAAAATGACATAGGCATGTCGATGCCACACTTTTCCCAAAGAAAGAATACTAGCAATGACCCAACCACAAAAGACATGACTTCAGGAACGACGAACCCACAACACATAATTTCTTTAAATGTATTTTAGTTATGGTTAACATTCCAAAAACATTATTGAGAAAGGATAAATTTCTTGTTTGTCCACCCACATATTCTTAAGTTTAATCCATGGTTTAAATATAGTTCAACCATCTTAAGTTGGCTTCTTATACTTTATAAAAATTTCCATAATTAAGATACATATTTGGCATAAATCAAATTACATACAAAGTACTTAATTATCTTATTATTATGTTAAGAATATTCTTCTCCAACATTTATTCGACGTCTACAGTTTTACCCTTACAACTCAAGAAAAAGTGGCCTGATATCCAGAATGCAATAAAAGGATTTAACGGGGATTAATATACAACGTATCTTTTTACCAAAAACATTCCTTGATCATGGAATAGCTATTTCCCTACCATATTTATTCTAATTCAATGACTTGTGAAAATCCATTTTGATTTAAATATGTACTTTGTTTTCTTGAAGGATGACCATACCAAGACAATTCATATTCTTTGAAACAAATGAATATATTTAGTTGAGTTATAAGGTCTTCAATAGTATCCTTATTCTGAACCTCAACTCTCATATTTACTCTTATATACTTTATTTTCTACATCACGAAAAGGTCTTATTATTAGCATTGTCTTATAAAAGGAGTTACAAAGTGCGTGTCTAACCCTTTTGAAGACATGAGTGATTTGAAGACTTGAAGCTACACACAAACCCTACGTTGACATCCAAATCAACTGAGGGTTTGGATCAATTCCCAAACTTCACCTAAGGGTCTACCCCTCAACTATACATGAGTTTTAAGTGAGAGGACAAATTTAAGCTAAACCACCTTCCAGGAGGGGTCAAGGTGTAATGTTGAGAGACACCAAGGTAACACATTTAGTTGAGCGGAGCAAATGAGTTCACTAACAAGAGTTTAAGGCCTAGAAAAACTAAGTTACAACCTCCATCTATGTCGTCTGGATCCAACAGGTTATTAACTCAATGAATAAACCTTAATTTTAAATCTATCTTTGAATGATAAGGTAGTCTGCTAGGCTACAAAGGATGGGTTAGCTCTACACACTCCAAGAAAAGTTTGACTGCATCACTCCTATCAGACGGGTTTAAGACAATGTCACTAAACATTTTGACTAAGACATTAAGCCCATTCTTGAGCTTTGAATTACCTAGATTAGGATGTTCCATCAAGTGCAAAGATTTAGTTCATCCTACGATTTTTAATGTCTTCTACGGTAAGGAGTAATGTGCAAGAAAAACAAGTTAAGTCCCGATGTTGAACAAGGGTAGAGTGTTTTCGATTTAATTCTCTTTATTACATTTACAAAGTATGAATGCACAAGATGACTCATTAATAATTTATTGAACACTAAATATGTACTAAAAGATATTACTTCAAATTAATTTACCTTATATAAATATTAAGCCTTTTTACCAGGTGTACTAAAAATCAATTTGACCTATGATTAAATGCATATTTCCCAGATGTCCTTGAAAACCAACATCTCATACATAGCAACAATTTATCAAATATAACCTTCTATAACATGAGAAAACATTATACATTTATTCATTTAATAATGAACTACATAAATTACAATGATACTAAATGAATTACACTTCACCTTTTCGTCATCATTCTTCATCTTGCAAAACCACGTGAGCATGATATCAACGTTAATTCGCTGGCATGGCATCCACCCTAATCTAACGTAATTATCATTTTTTAGTTTTCCCATTTACATTTGATAATAATTTTAATTTGCAATCAAAATAAAAAGGTTTAGAGACATGTGTTCATTACATTTCATTTTATTTCACTTTGTAACCTAGGAGAGAGAAAATAAGGAAACAGAGAGAAAACACCATTTTGTCAAAAGTTCTATTTCACACAAGTTACACTAAAATTTTTTAAATAGTTATTTGCATGTGTTAAAAGTTTCTAGGGTGGTTTGGCAACCCTACGAGGGTCCCGCAGCTTCATATTTTTACATTTTCTCACTAGCTACAAAACGTTCAAAATGGGCTGAGAGGCTAAGAAACCACTTTCAAAATTTATCTTCTGATGAGAACACACACCATGATTAAATTTATACGTGTCTCCAGATATACCAAGAGTTCATAGTAACAGACGGAAATGGGAAAGAGCGAACGGTTTGCATTTGGCGGCTAGTTCTCCGGGGCCACTGGTCGTAGTTGACCCAATTACAAATGAACAAAATTTAGCTCGAGGGCCTAGAAAACCACATCCATAACTGACGTTCGATGGATAAGCATGCAACGAGACACTTCCTACAAGTTCCCCTATATGAGGATAATTCATCAGAGTCGATGGGACTAAGAGCTAGAAAACCATTTTCAAACGGTGACAAGTTTTCTGGGGCAACAAGTTGAAATCGGTCCAGTTTGACCTCGTCAAACTGCAATAGGAGGCCTACAAAATGGCTTTGCCAAATTATCTAGAAAAGTATTTTTCCCTAAATTAAATGTTCCATGCAATTGTCTAGTATAAACACTAGAGGTTTGGGAAGATGGGAATTAATTTCTCTATCCAGGTTTCAAATGGCGGTTCAAAATGAAAGCCAACTTTCAAGATTTAACAACTTTCTACTAATGTAAAACAATGTAACATGGCTCCTATAAGAGCGTCAAAAAGATCTCATATATTCGTTCGAGGTCAATCCAGAGGTCAAGGGGACTCCTCACATGCCAAGGTACACAAATGAAGCTTAACATCTCGTTTTCAGAGTTACAAAGGGCACTTAATGAGTCTCTGAAAAATGAACAAATTAACTATTTAAAATGGGAGATGATCAACGTTATTACCGGGAAGTCAATTTCATCTGGTCGATAAAACCATGTTGTAGTGATCTAGTTGGATAGGAATTTTTTTTACATCACCTCAACATGAGGGTGGAAGTTCATGTTTTAATGCAAACGAGTTATTTTGACTTCGTGAGTTTTCGACATGACATTTCATTATTTTTGTAACGAGTTGAAATAAACAATTAGTTGTATTAAAATCCTAATATTTTAAAAATTATTTTAAGTTGTAAATGAAAACTAAAATACGAGAGTTATGAAAGATGAGGGGAGGTGAACCATGTCTGGGAGGAATGGAGTCGGTCAAACCTGTAGGCTTCGGTTCAGCATCTCGCTTGGCACTTTGTCAACCAGTTCACAAGCTTGGATCTAACCTCCACCATGTCACACCAAACTCTCGATCACTTGAAGTTTTCCAATAGAATAAGTAGTTGCTTGTGCGTTTCTAAAACCTTTTGAACAAATCCATTATGTGCATACCCTGTAATCCTGGCATTCCATGAGACAACATTTCTTTGAGGCATTCCAACAAATAGTTCACACGCCTTTTCCACAAATCCATTTTGTGCATATCATGAGATCATGGCACTCCATGAGACTGCATTTCTTTGAGGCATTCTAACAAACAATTCATGTTCCTTTCCAACAAATTCATTTTCTACATATCCTGCAGTCATTGCAGCCTAGAAGAACACATTTATTTAAGGTATTCCATCAAACACTTCACGTGAATTGTCCATGTTACCACATTTTTCATACATTACAAGGGTAGTTCCAACTACAACATCTGACATAATTTTTCTAACCTTTTATGCTTTGATGGATGTCTATTCCCTGTTCCAAAGATCCCATTTTGGCACATGCTAGACGTACGCTAGCGAAGGAAACTCAATAGGTTGGAGACATGTTTGTTGCATGGTGAAACAGTGTGCCTGCCTCATGAGGGACCCACGTCCTTCCTGCCCATCCAAAATCATGTCCCATGAGAAGCTGTCTCATTTTTTCATTTGGTCAAACCTTGAAACAACACCCCCAAAGTATTTGTAAACTACAACATTTGAAAACATCCCTCTATCCTTTTATGCTTTGCAAGGTATCCACGCAGTAGGTTGGCACGGCTGAGAGGATGCTGGCGCAAGCTGGGAGGCTAGGAGGAGGCTGCACAACCCTGGAACTCCATGAGAAGACATTTGGCGAGGCATTCTTTGACAAACAACAAAAAATGCCCAAAGCAAATGGGTAGAGAAACAAACAACTGCGACCAAGCATTAAGTGGAGCCACATTTCCTACAGGCATTTTTCCAACCGAGATGGCCCTGCCCTGTGCACCCACATTTGCAGTGAATGTGTCTCTCCATATGCCCAAAATGCTCCTAGTTTTGCTCTGTCGCCACCCCAAACTCGCCCATTCCAATGTGCAAAAGAAAATAAAACCCTAACTGAACAGTTTTGAGCTTTTTTTGTCCTACCTCCAACTTGTTTTAATTTATTTTAGATTTTATTTTATATTTTATTATATATATATTTTTATTGAATTAAGTGACTTTGTAAATTTATGCGTTTTCCATACATTCACTCATTTGGTCTATATGGCATCATATTTATATTTATTTATTTTTAAATTTCCTTTTTACAAAAGTATTTAATACTTGACATTTCCTCTATTTATTTTGTTTCTTTTTTTATAAAGTTTAAAATTTGTGAGATTGGGTTTTGGATTGACTTGACCAGAGTCATCTTCGAGATTGACTAGGTAAGATTGGAATCACGCCCTAGCGATAACACTTACGTGTTCCAAGGTTCTTGAGGTCCGGGGCGCGAAGCAAAATATGGCATAAAAAGTTTGAAACGGTCACAAAGTCAAAAGATGACCCTTGGAAAGCTTGTCGACTAAGTGTGGCAGACAGGGATATTACAAACATGAACACGCCAGAGACCAACTTGCTAAAAAAAGGCTAACGACATGGAGAATAAGGGGGCACTACAAAATTAAATTAAACCCAGTCAACAAAAAGGTTATAACCACACTGCGAGAACCAAAGATTCAACCAATGGTTGAAGTAAAAAAAAATCTCAAAACAAAATTTCAAATTAAAAAAGTACCTCTTTCATCTGTTAAAGTTCAGGGTCTAGGACTTAGGGATTTATAATTCCCTCAAAAATGATAAAAAAAAATACAAAGCTCCCAAATCTCTTAAAACCAATTCAAAATATGAGCATATTCTTCACTATGACATTTTTCAACATGATAAAATTCAATAAGAAAAAGTTTCAGTCACCAAAGAATATGGCCCCTACAAACAAATGTTGACCCAGTACCCAAAAATTATCTAAAAGTTAAACAATGATCATATACTGAACATCGACATCTAGCCCATGAAACTCAACAACAAACAGAGCTTCGAGAGAACCTTTAAAACAAAGGAAAATTGAAACCCATGAGCTAATAACACGAAGACCTGGGACAGCTGATAACCAAACGGAACTCCAAACTAAATCCATTCCAAAAAGGGTATTTAACAAAACAAAACACAACTAAAAATGGATACGAAGCTTTACCTGTCACCCCTTTCCATTACAAGTCAACCCGAGAAGGGTGGAAAACACAACCAAAAATGGAGATAGGAAACTTACCCAATACCCTCACCATTATGCCTTCAAAATGAATTTGAGGCATCCCTATTGTGCATACTCATAATCGGTCAATAGTATTTCATCAATTTTATATCAAAAGGAGAAGACATGAATTCAGAACCAAAAAAAATTGATCAAAAGAACTCGAAACAAGATCTTGTATCATGCATTGAGAAGTGGACAAAAATAACTATTTTTCTCAATACCCAGTTCCGCAAGTAAACTAAATCACCAACAAAATTCTAGGAAGGATTTGAATTGAACCCAATGCTATAAGTTAACACCAAAAGATAGCAAATACAAGGAGATATATCTATCATAAGCAAATATAACACAGTATCCACTTAAATAATCATTCACTGTTTAATATTTTGCAATCATAGTCATTTTCCAATCTTTTCAAAACCTAGTTTCAAATTATAATAGACTTCATACAATAATAATTTGTTTCTATCAATAAGAAACCATAACTTTCATTAAACCCATAGAAGCAAGGAAAAGAGAACAACACACGAAACCAAATCTTAGAGACGTTTTCATGAAGAATAGAGTTCTTTTTATTAAATCGTTAAATAAAGAAAGAAATCTTAAAGAGATAGATCCTATCATGCCTGGTAGTGCTCCTAATTTCTTTTCCATGCTTTAAACTTTTTTGTGAATCTTCCACTAAAATATCTTCACTGAAAACTCCAACCAAATATTTTGAAAATTCCCCAATCTCTCCTTTATAGTTTCCACAATAAATTTTTGCCATTATTTCTACCATGAAATGTCAATCTTTAATTTGTAACAGAATCCAACTGATAGTTCAAAAAATGAAAATACTACATGAAGAGCCATGGAGCTCAAAAAATTCAAATGCCAAAAAAAACCAAACCATTCATTTTTCCCTAAACCCATCTTTCCAATTCCTAGGCGGTTTTTGCTCAAGGTTCGAGACTCATTAATGTCAGCCAAATTGTCAATGACCTCTTATATTCTCGTGAATGCCAACCCATTATTTAGTTACCACTTAACAGTTAACAATTCCTTTACCCAAGCTTAGCAAAGTTATATTTTAGCACATTTCTTAATAACCCATGCCCCATCCAAAATTGGAGGTAACCAAACATTTAATGATTCAATTAAATATCCTAGTACACCTTTGGAATGGTTCCACTTCCCACCCTCCTAACTTTCCATCCAAGCTAACCATGGTCTCCCTTAGGTTAGTTTGATGCCACCTAGGTTAGGCTTCCTTAGCATTAGATACAAACATAGCTGAGGACCTTAGTAATTCCCATTAGTAGCTTAGGGTAATTTAATATCAATGACTTAGGATAATCCTTTTAGGAATTAATATCCTTTAAAAAATATAATTACCTTAACTTAGGTTAATGGTAAAGTAAATAATCAAATGCATTTAGATTATTTATGTTTCATACCAAAAATCAAAAGACATTACTTTAAGCAGTTTTATCGAAACTAGGTAATTAGATCACATATAAGGATGCATCCATAAGATTCTACGGACGCCCCAATGAACCCAAAAATGCAATCCTAAGTACGAAAACATCTTAGAAATATAATAGGCTAACCTGGCTTAACAAAATGATCAAAACATTATAGTAATCATAGAAATGCCTTGGATCACTGCAATTGATCTGAGGTATGTAGATTCATGTATTAGCAATGAAATAGACCAAGAATTAGTTCTATATTGCTAAATAGGCAATAAACTGGCATATTGTTATAAGACTAAATTTATTTCCTTCACCATTATACAGAATGCATTTCAAATTTCAGCATAAAGAGTATATGATATACCTCAATATTAATTAAGAATTTCCATAGTATGACTATATCCAATTTTTAGAAGATAAAACATATCATCTACAGCAAACATGTTTAATCATTTTTAAATACTACACCATCTTCAAAACAAGAATCAACTATCAATGTTTGCAACTTTAGTTAAATAAGAAAGCAAGGATATTAACCATGTTAGAGGCATTACATACCTCCCCTCTAAAAATAATAATCATCCCGAAGATTAACTTAATTCACATTCATATTCAAGAAAAATAATTTTAATTATTCTATCCATAAAATTTTCAAACATAAATCAAATTTGTAAAAATTCAAGTCTTTCATAACTTACTACAGCATCAAAATTTGTTTTCCTAGTACTAGAAATATATAGTACCTGCCTAAAGCTGGAAAAAATTAAAGATAATTTAAAGCAAGTCTTTCATTATCACAAAAATAAAAATTAATTCTCTTCAAACAAATGAGGAAAAGTGGTTTTCATATCCTAAAGGTTTTCCCATGTTGCACTTTCTTCATTAAACTGGTCCCACTAGACCTTGCATTGATTAATTTCATGATTTCGTAAGTTCAACTAGTGATTTTCCAACACTCTTATGGGTTCAACCATGATTATTCATGGGTCTTAGACCTACAAGGAATCTCAATTTAATACATGTGATAAATCTGAAATGTATCTCTTAAGAAAATAAATATGAAAAACATCATGCATTCGTGCCAAGGTGGGAGGTAATGCTATGTTATAAGCTACATGGATAATCACTTCTATAACCTCAAAATATCCCACAAAATGAGGTGATAATTTAATTGTCTTGCCAAAGGTAATAGAGATCTTTTTAGGCTTAACACGTAAAAAAACCATTTCACCAAGTTCAAATTTCCTATCAACCTTTTTCATATCTGCATGACCTTTCTGCCTATCAGTATCTTCCTTTAATCATTCACGAATTACTTTTACTTGGTGTTCCATTTTAGTAAGCATTTCAGGCCCAATTACCACTCTATCTTCAATGTTATCCCAACTAACTAGGGTTCTACACTTCCTTCCATATAATTCTTTGAAAGGTTTCATTTTTAGAGAGGAATGATAAGTATTATTATAAGAAAATTCAACTAAAGGAAGGTATTATTCCCATTTGTACTGTTGATCCATACAGTACATTCTTAACATATCTTTCATAACCTAATTTACTCTCTTTGTTTGCCATCTATTTCTGGATGGTATGCGGAACTAAAATTTAGTTTTGTTCCTAAGGATGCATTTAGTGTTTTTTAGAAACGGGATGTCATTCTAGGGTATCTATCAGATATAATCAATTCAGGTACTCCATGTAATCTGAAAATTTCATGCACAAATCCTTTTGCTAAAATAGGTGAATCATCTTTAAGATTACCAGCAATAAAATTTTCTACCTTTTTTAATTTTTCAACCACGACTAAAATAACATCATGTTTATTCTTAGACATAGGCAGTCATGAACATAATCAATACTTATTACTTTCCAATTATATTGCAGTATACTATGAGGATACAGTAAAACAATTGGGTGCATATGTCTAGCCTTAACTCTCTGACATTCAAGGCAATGTGAAACAAAATCAGTTATGCCTTTCTTCATCCCTTTCCAAAAATATTTTTGTTTTACATCAACAAGCATTTTTAACTCTGAGATGTCCTGAGTAAGGTGAATTATGAAATTCCATCATTAACTTTTTCCTTAACTCAGTTTCCAAGGGTACATACACTCGATTCTCATATCTTAAAATTCCTTCATTATCAAAGTTAAAACTTTTGTATCTAGCATCATTAGGATCTGCAGCAAGGGTTGTTTTTACTTGTTGAAAATATGAATCAGAATTCATAGTACTCTTCACTTCATCCTTAAACTGATTTCTCAAAGTTACAAGTGTAGAAATATGTTTCCTATGACTTGGTGCATCTTTCAGTCTATTTTCTTTACCTTTAATGTAACTTATTTCAAAATCATATTATGACAAGAATTCTAACCATCTTCAATTTCTTGCATTTAGATTTGGCTAAGTGAAAATATACTTCAGCCCAAGGTGGTCATTTTTTAACTCAAAAGGTCTACCTAAGAGATAATGTCTCCATACTTGAAGTGCATGAACTATGGTAGCAATATCTAGGTCATGGGGAGCATAATTCAACTCATGTATCTTGAGTATCCTACTCTCATAAGCTATAACATGATCATTTTACAACAATATACCTCCTAGTCCTTCTCCAAAAGCATCTGTTACTACCGTAAAGCTTTCATTTGGATCCAAAACAGTAAAAATAGGTGCATAAGTTAGCTACTCCTTTAGAGTTTTAAATGTTGATTCACATTTATCATTTCACACACAAACTTTTTGTCTTTCTTTTGTAACGAAGTAATTGGGGCAACGAATTTTGAAAAGTCCTTAAAAAAATTCTATAATATCCAACAAGCCCTGTGAAGCTTCTAACTTCATGTACATTTTTATATTTAGGCCATTCATTTATAGCAGCAATCTTTGATGGATCAACTATGATTCCATTTTTTCTTATGAAATGTCCTAAATAATGCACTTCCGTTTCATAAAAAGAACATTTCAAAAACTTACCATATAATTTTCTTTTTCTCAAAATTTCAATTAGAATTTTCAAATGCTTCTTTTGTTCATCAATGATTTTAGAATAGATAATAATATCATCCAAGAACACAAGTACAAACTTGTCCAAGTATTCTTGAAAGATATTATTCATCAAATTCATAAAATCTATAGGTGTAATTTTCAAACCAAAACGTAAAATAGTGAGTTCGTAATGTCCATACCTTGTTCTAAAAGTTTTTTTTATGAATATATTCATCCTTAATTCTCAATTTGTGATATCCAAAGTAAATATCTATTTTTGAATAAACTGATGCACCACACATCTGATCAAACATATCATCAATCCTAGGAAGAGGATATTTGTTAATTGATTTTTTCTTTGTTTAACATTCTATAATCAATACAAAGTCTAAGTGTTCCATCCTTCTTTTTTTAGAAAGATTACCAGTGCTCCCCAAGGCGAGACACTCAGTCTTATCAAGATTTTTGACAACAACTCATGTAATTTTGCCTTAAGTTCTACTAGTTCAATTATAGTCATACAGCAAGGTGCCTTGGAAATAGGTTCATTTCTAGGTTTGATTTCAATTGTGATGTCAAATTCTCATTTAGGCATCAGACCGGGTAGTTCTTCCAGAAACACATCAATGAAATCCCTTAACAATGGATACTTTCCAAGAAATCACTATCTCCTTCTACTATTGTAGAAATTTTTACTACATACAATGTGCATCCTTTATTTTTAGCCTTCTTAAGATGCATAGTTGACAATTTCCTAACTAAAAAATATCATTTTACCCCTTGAATGTTTTTTGTTTTCTACAAATCATCAAGGCATCGAATGTATTTTTCAAAACAATCAAATTTTTCTTTATGTTTAGTAAGCCAATTAACACCAATAATGACATCATATGACCCTAAAGGAGCAACATAAAGGTATACTTTGGTAGAAAAACTTGGTAATTCTAAAACTGCTCCAAACATACATTTACTAATAGTATGGACAAAATTATTACCATAATGAACAGTCCAATATTTTCCCATTATTTCATATTTTCTTTTTAATTTTGCAGCTAATTTATTTGAAATTAAACATTTTATAGCACCAGTATCAAAAAATATAATAACAGGTGTACCAAATAATTTACTTGGCACTTCTAGGGGCATAACTTACTTTTCAGCTACTGCAGCATGTATCTTATGATGTTAGTTGTTGTTATATTTCTTTAGAGGGCACTGATTTTTATAGTGATCCTTACCACAATTAAAACAACCCCCTACAAGTCCCCTTTTTGGCTCAAACTTATTTCCAATCTTGGAATTACTATTTTGACTTTCATAATCTTTCTGGCCATTATTGTTATTCCTTACAAAATTGTTTCTATTATTCGTAGCATGTTTTTTTTTCTTATTATTATCAACCACAAAATTATTTTTAAATCCAAAAAAATTCCATGCCACCTTTTTAGATGCAAGTGACGAAGAAGAGTTAGTAACTCTCTTTCGATTTTCCTCTTTATGTGTAGAAATTGCCTTCAATTTCAGTTTTTTCCTTATGGAATTTTCTACAACCCCTTCCATGGTGGTTGGACTGTGTACATCTACCTCTCCTCTAATGATAAGATTCAACCCCATAATGAGCTTACATATCCTAAAATTTTCATCAGTTTGATATTGTGGAACATACTTAAGAAGTTTGGTAAACCTCTCCCAGTACTCATTTACAATTAATTATCCTTGTACTAAATTCTATCATTTTTATCATAATAGAGTTGTGGTAGCCACCGTTGCCTAAAGTAGCCCTTAAAATGATCTCGTGTAATGTTTGTTTCATCAATTTTTAGTTCAGCCTTACGGTTCTCCCATCAGGAGGATGTTTCATGGGAAAGCTGGTAAGTTCCTTGTACTACCTTTTTTTCTTCTAAGAAGTTATTTATTGTAAATTACTTCTCCATTTTGCTAATCCAATTCTCAACCCCATCCCCTAGTATCATGCCATCAAACTTTGGTGGTCTTATCCTTTTTATGTCATTAATAATTTCAGCTTCCAACCTTTCCTTCTTATTTTCAAGAAGATTAAGTGCATTTTCATTTACATTTGTAGCGTTATTATTGGCATTTACAGCATTGTTATTTGTTGCATTATTATTATCAATGCCCAGATTTCCAGCATTGGCATTATTTCCTGAAGGTGGATGATTGTTATTATCAACATCATATTCCTCCTCTTCATTTCCCATTACTTATTGTTCAAGTAAAACAATATGATCTCTTGTGTCCAACAGGGCAGCAAGAATATCATTAATTTTTTATGTGGTAACTACCTCTTTACCTAGAGGAAGATTATTTACATCACCTCCCCTTATTCTAACCCTTTTTTGCTAACAAAAAATAATTAATTTTTTATCATATATGGTCTCAATAGGTCCAATAGCTGTAACCTTTAGCTCTGATACCAAAATGTAACATCCACTTTTATGATTTAGAAACAATAGAATTATTTTTTACATAATGTTTTTTATTCTAAATTCATACAATTCAAAACACAAATTTCATTGTTATTCCATCTCATAACAGAAAACCATATGCAGTTGTAATGACTCAGTGTAACACCAATATCTCATTTCATGACTTATTATTAAACTGATCTCTCACGTTTTAACTTGTTCATTTATATACAATGTATACTTTGGTTCTTTTACCCATTACGGATCACTCAGTTATTATGTCTAAGAAGCCTATCTGAGTATTTGTTACTGATACTCATATGAAATCCCAACTTAGACTAGGTAACATAAGGCAACACAACCAGCAGTTTGCGATACTTTGGCCAAATTTTTAAATATGTTTACCATGTTTACATTCCAAGAAGGCATACTCATCAAAAGTAATATGTCTTTCACCCCACTCAATTTTTTATCTATATTGGTCTTCCTTGACTTTTGTCAACCAAATCTGAGTCATATCTTCACACTAAATAGGGATAACTCACATACACTAGTGTTGCAGTCCACTCATGGTGACTAAGGATAAATAGACATACTTAAATTGAATCTCATTGATTTGAGTGTGCTTATTTACCCTAGGTCAACATGGGTTGATGTCTACACTTGTCCATATGCCTATCTCAGTTTAGAGTAAAACTATGAACCGAAGTTCCACTTATGACAGTTGAGTTAGATGAGTTGAGTGGGTTGTTAAATCCTATTGATTGTTTCATAGTATCCTTTTAATGACTTATGTCACTAAGAGGGTACTCTATGGTAGAAACTACACTACAATAACCTACTAAGTTCCTCTAACAAAACTGACATACTTAAGATTCATTAAATTGTATTTAACTTCATCTTATTAATTGGTTTAATTAATTATTTCACATCGTACATAGGGTTCCACTAAATATGTATGATTGATCCAATAATAGAGGATCTTAAATTCACTTTTACACCATTAGAAGGTATGGAAATGAAATTTGTTTTCATACTTATGAACTCTTTAATCCTTAACCATTATTTCATTGAGCATTATATCTCAATCTAAATCAAGAAGTAAGATCATTAAGTCTCTTTACTTTAGTTTAACAATGTAAAAAATATTGATTGAAAACTCGTTAATTAAACTTAGTGTTATTATATTTATTTGAAACCATCTTACTAATTCTTATAAGTTTCCCAATTGTCATTTATTGTTCCCATAAAGTAGAGCATACATCCAATCAAAAACATTGATTTATATTTTATCACATAAATAAGGATAACATACTTGGTTTTTAATTAATGATGATAAGGAAGTATTTTATACTTCCTAATTAAGGACTATTGTCCTATTCATGAATTTGGAAAACATAAAGAAAATAAATTTAATAAGAATGCCACATCCATATTTATAGTATACTATTATTATTGCCATTTCCAAATAAGGGTTTATATATTATAATCATCATAGTCTAACCATTATCCCTTAATTAATTGGTTTGGATAAATAGTTTATTATCCCAAACAAAACTTTGTGTTTTAGATAACTATTAAGTCATGTATGTTAATATTTTAGTAATATTAATCAATCTAATTCAAATATGCTACATACATCAGTCAGTTATCACAACCCAATCATATAAAAATTGATTATATCAAAAAAGGAATTCACATCATTCCATGCTTAGTAAATATTTCATAGACTTTAAGAAAACATTTCTCAGCAGTATAAAATACTAATGTGATATGCTCACATACGTTTTCCAACAAGTTGCTTTCGAGAGCAATACAATACATTAAGTATCTGAATAAAATAAATGACATCGTTAAGAAAAAAAATTGCAACTTTTTATAATTCTTTCTCCTTTCACTTTTCACGAATTCCATCTACAAAATTATTAACATGAGACAGTTCACAAGAAATGAGCACAATAAGTGCTAAAACATTAAAACAATATGCTTTTATCTAAAAGATTTCATAAAAGGAACACTGTTGTTTTTGAAATTTTCTAAGTACCCAAAATAATAACAATTACAAAGTCTTCCCAAAAAGCCACAATGTCATAAATAGAAAGGAAGTCATTTAAGTCTCTTTAGGAACCAATTTCCCATAAAATAAGTTTAGTAATCTAACAAAATTAATTTCATCTATGTTACAGTCATGATAATCATTTCAAACATGACAACATTTAAAACTACAACCAACTATAATAGAAGAGAATTAATAAAAATTCATGATCAATCCTCATTAGCATCAAATTAATTCATCAAGCCTTAAGTTTCCATTATATTACAACAAATTTCCTATCACCAATCTAAAAGGGATTTATATATAAACATGAATGACTTGGCATAGATATAATATTGTCACAATAAATCCCTCTAACCAAATCCTTGTCATTATCCCATAAGAGGATGTCATTAAAACAAGGAAAATACTCGACAGGACTTAATATATGCACCGTACATTATGCAGAAGGGTTCATCCATCCCAAATTCTAAATGAATTTGAATATAAGATAAGAACTCAAAAAGATTCTATTGTACATAATGAAACAAAGATCTAAACAAAATTTATCAACATAATTCAATTCAACCCCATCAATAACAGGGTTATAACCAGATCGCGGGCACAAAATATTCAAGCAACGGTTGAAGTCATAAAACAACTCTCACAAAAAAACTTACAGGATGATAAAACCTGAATAACACAAAATTTCAAATGTGTAAAGTACTTCCTTCACCTATTAATGTTCAGGGTCCCAGACTTAGGGATTTATAATTCCCTTTAAAATGATCACAAAAAAATTCACAAATCCTAACTCTCTTAAAACCAATTCAATATACGATTACAATCTCCACTGAGACCTTTTGGAAAATGATAAAATTCAATAAGAAAAAGTTTCAGTCTCCAAAATGTTGACCCAGTATCCACAAATTCTCAAAAATGTAAACAATAATTAGATACTTAACATCGACATCTAGCCCACAAAACTCAACAAAAAACATAGCTTTGATAGAACCTTTCAAACAAAAGAAAAACGAAACCCATGAGCTAATAACATGAAGACCTAGGATGGTCTATAACCAAACAGAACTCTAGACTAAATCTGACCTGAGAAGGGTAGTTAACAAAATAAAACACAACTAAAAAGGGACATGAAACTTTATTAGTCACCCCTTTCCATTATAAGCCAACCCGAGAAGGGTGTAAAACATAACTAAAAAGGGAGATAGGAAACCTACCTAATACCCTCACCATTATGCCTTCAAAATGAATTTGATGCATCCCTATTATGTGTACCCAGAATGGGTCAATATTATTTCACCAGTTTTATAACAAAAAAGAGAAGTCATGAATTGATAACCAAAAACGATTGATCAAAAGAACCTGAAACAAGATCCTATATAACGCATTGAGAAGTCAACAAATATAACTATTTTTCTCAATACCCAATTCCACAAGCAAACTAAATCACCAAAAAAATTCCAGGGAAGGCTTCGAATTCAACCCAGTGTTATAATTTAACACCAAAATATTACAAATACAAGGAGATATATCTATCAGAAGAAAAGATAACATAGTATCCACTTAAATAATCATTCACAGTTTAATATTTTGCAATCAAAGTCATTTTTCAATATTTTCAAAACCCATTTTCAAAGTATAATAGACTTCATACAATACTAAGTTATTTCTATCAACATGAAACCATATCTTTCATTAAACCCATAGAATAAAGGAAAAAAAAAAACAAAAAACACGAAACCAAATCTCGGAGACGTTTTCACGAAGAGCAGAGTTCTTTTTATGAAATGATTAAATAAAGTAAGAAATCTTAAAGAGATAGAGCCTATCATATCTGGTAGTGCTCCTAATTTATTTTCCACACTTCAAACTTTTCTGCGAAGCTTCCACTAAAATATCTTCACCAAAAACTGCAACCAAATCTTCTGAAAATTCCCCCATCTTTCCTTTATAGTTTCCACAATAAATTTTTTCCATTATTTCCGCCATGCAATCACAATCTTTAATTTGTAATAGAATCAAACTGATAGTTTCAAAAATTAAAATACTACATGTAGATCCATGGAGCTCGAAAAAACCGAATGCAAAACAAAACCAAACCATTCCTTTTTCCCCAAACCCATCTTGTCAATTCCTAGGAGGTTTTTGCTCAATTTTTGAGACTCATTAATGTCATTTAGATTGTCAGTGGCCTCCAATATTCCTACCAATTCCAACCCATTATTTATTTACCACTTAACAGTTAACAATTCCTTTACCCAAGCTTATCAGAGTTATCTTTTAGCACATTTCTTCATAACCCATGCCTCGGCCAAAATTGGTGGTAACCAAACATTTAATGGTTCATTTAAATCTCCCAGTATGCCTTTGGAATGGTTCCAATGCCCATTCTCCTAACTTTCCATCCAAGCTAACCATGGTCTCCCTTAGGTTAGTTTTATGCCACCTAGGTTAGGCTTCCTTAGCATTAGTTATAACCATAGCTTAGGACCTTATTAATTCCCCGTTAGTAGCTTAGGGTAATTTAATATCAATGAACTTAGGATAATCCTTTTAGGAATTAATATCCTTTAAAAAATATAATTACCTTAACTTAGGTTAAGGGTAAAGTAAATAATCAAATGCATTTAGATTATTTAGGTTTCATACCAAAAATCAAAAGACATTACTTCAAGAAATTTTATCAAAACCAGGTAATTAGATCACATAGAAGGATGCATCCATAAGATGCTACAGATGCCCCAGTGATCCCCAAAATGCAAGCCTGAGTACAAAGGCATCTCAGCAATAGAATATGTTTACCTAGCTTAACAAAATGATCAAAAAATTATAGTAATCATAGACATGTCTTGGATCACTGCAATTGATCCAAGGTATGGTTATTCCCGTATTAGAAATGAAATAAACCGAGAAGTAGTTATATATTGTAAATTAGGTAATGAATTGGCATATTCTTATAAGATTGGATTTATTTCCTTCACCAGTATACAAAATGTATTTCAAATTTTAGCATAAAGAGTATAAGAAATACCTCAATATCAATTCAAAATTTTCATATTACGACTCTATCCATTTTTTAGAAAAAAAAACATATCATCTACCACAAACATGATTAATCAATTTTAAAGAGTACACAATCTTCAAAACAAGAATCAACTATCAACATTTGTGAATTTAGTTACAGAAGCAAGCAAGGATATCAACCATGGCAAAGGCATTACATTGTGTGTGTGTGTGTGTATATATATGTATGTATGTATGTATGTATGTATGTATGTACATACAAGCCTAAATGAGGATGTGCATCTTGATATAATTCCATGGAGATTGTGTAGAACCTTTGAAAGCTAAAGGTATGTTTTGGATTTATGTTTTCCTTAAGTTGATACAGTACCTCAAGGAGAAGTATATAACAGTTACAAATTTTATTTGAAGAATCACAATGTCTTCTATGATGGTATGTGTTGAGGGGGAGATTTAGTGACTATTACACTTGAGATGTGAAGACAATTAGGTTACAAGGCTAGTATGTTTGGATAAATGCATCATGTTTGGTATCAATATAGTATTAATCCATAGGGATCTAGAAAAACACACCATTGCATCAGATCCATCAACACCAAGAAAGAAAATTGATGAAAAATGAGGAAAAGGAGGTTATGTTTGTGTTTTACAAGATCCGCTACTCTGCGCATATCGACGGTTGCAAAATTTTTGCTCAACCTGGGCAACGGTATTGTAACCACTTCCTAGCTAGGGTAGTAGTCCTGTAACCGTCGATCTACACTGGATGACAGTCCTGAAATTTTTGACAGGAAAAATAAAATAAAGGAACAAACAGTTCAAAAATTCGAAGAGATGGTTGTCTCTCTTCCCTTCCATTCCCTTTCACATTCTGCGGTTCATGGGAGGACATGGTAAGGCCTATAAATACATGAAAGGAAGAGGAGAATCGTAATTATGAAGATCCAAAGAGATCAAGAGAAAAGTTTGAGTCATGAGATCTAATGAATATAAATTCTTCAGTTCTGGAGTGGGATTGTAGGAACAAGGTGTAAGAAACAGAGCAAGCAAGTAACTAGAGGGGAAGTTTACATTGTTGTTTTTCTCTATGATTATTGTAATCTGTAATTTTTTAAAAAATTGGCTAGTAAAAGTGGTAAGAAACAACATTTTTCCCTTCCCGAATGGTTTTCCTCCATTGGAGGTTTCCAGGATATTTTTTTTGTGTTTGGAGTTTGAATTCATTTCACTTATCTCTAGATTCCCTTCTAACGCACTAGATAATCAGTCACTAAGGTTCTAATCTTCATCAAATATGTCATTTTTCAAAGAGAAAGTAGAACAACATATTTTTGTGATTTTATAGATTTTGAAAGTTAGAATTTTACGTATCATTTTTGTATCAGAGCTTATTATATAAGGTATGTGGTATTTGATTTTTTCTTGTGATTTATATGATAGTGAAAAGGTCCAAAGGCAAAGAGTTTTTACCTTGTGAACCAAATATTTTTACGAATAAGTTGAAACAAATAATTCGAGCTCAAATGGAGGAAGATAACTTGGTCCGTAGAGTCGAGATGCTAGAGACCATGATGGATAGGTTGCATAGAAAACAACAAGATCTTTCGGATCTGTAAAAGACGACTTCTGTTAAGCAAGATTCCATGGACTCAATGGTTCAAGCACTAGCCAAAAAATTTGGTATCAGCAAGAGCAACGTTGAGGATGATTTGGAAGGGCGTGAAGAAGTGGCTACAACTGTAAGAGAGAAGGTAAAATCTACTCATACTCCTTTTAAAGTTGAAATAAATAATTTTAAAGGACAAGTAGATGCAGAATTATTGAATAAATGGCTAAAATAGTTGGAAGTTTATTATAGTGTGCATAATGTCATTGAGGCATAAAGCGTCACCTTTGCACGTCTCAAAATGGAAGCTCATGCTCTGGTTTGGAGGAAAACCCATCCATCTAGTTGTGAAAAGAAGAAACATCCTATTTTTAGTACTTGGAAGGTTTTTAAAGAGTTTCTTACAGTTAATTTATATCTTATCGGCCATAAGACTGACCATATGATTAAGTGGTAGTACTTTAGGTAGGGCAATAGTCAAAGCGTGTAGGAGTATACTGTGGAGTTTCAGAGACAAGCCATG
Source organism: Taxus chinensis (assembly GCA_019776745.2). Lineage (NCBI taxonomy): Eukaryota > Viridiplantae > Streptophyta > Pinopsida > Cupressales > Taxaceae > Taxus > Taxus chinensis. Next base: position 336,657,006 of record CM034147.1, read on the forward strand.
TTTATTAATATGGACATGGAGGATGAGGACATTTTGACAAAATATTTAGGAGGATTTCACACTCACCTTTAAAGGAAGGTAATATCCACAAATCCCAAGGATCTTGATGAAACTTACGTGCAAGCATAATGAAAACACAACACAACAGTTTATACAATGAATATTGATATATTTCTTCTATATTATCTGTCAAACATGATTACATGTATATAGGATTCACATATCCTATAAACTAGGAACTTGCTCAACAATACTCCCGTAAATCACAACTTCGCCAACAACACACTTATTTGCATACACTAATATATTATTGTTACATAACAATAATATATTACTAATTATCAAATAATTACTCGTTACTTTTGTAATAATCTCACGTTATTACAAACACATAATTATCAACCTATAATTAATAATGTCACTACTATAAATTCCTAACATTCACCTATTAATTCTCAATATTCACCCCCTTAATGTGAACATGGCAATGAACCATATTTGAAGAGATTGAACCACCTCCTAAAAGAACTTCTTAGACCAGGTACAAATGCCATAGATTATCTCTTTACCATCAGAAAGGCATAGTGTTGAGCCAAATTATGCAGGAATGATCCCTTCCTCTTTGGGTTCCTGTGGGACTTTCCCTTCCTCCCTGGGCGCCCGAATTCTGAATCTCCAAGATCCAAAATCTTCACACTAGCTGGATAACCATCCCTTGAGTCTACCTCGAAATCTTATACTGCTCCCAAAAGTGAGTATTCTGAAAACATGACTCCTCCAAAAATCACTAAAAAAGGGTTTATGAACAGCAAACCATCACACTACAAACATGACCACTGAAAATAGAAATCACACTGCACACATGTCACCAAACCATCTATGCGGCCCCATCATTGGTGACTGACGATAGGTCGCTGAATGACCTCCATCCTCCTGTGCCTCCATCCTTCATTTTCATGCTGCTAGTTCAACCAGATGTGATCATGAAGCTCAAAATACCTTCAATAATTTGGATGTCGCATACAAGCGAAAATACGTCCAAAATTGAAATGCGGGCAATTTTTTTTATTTTTTGAACTTTGGAAGATAACACTTTTTACAATAATATTGACCCACAGTAAAATTTTGACAACTAAACAAAAATCGACTCTTGACTTGACCGCAACTAACCTTTACATTGACACTTATAGACAAAGATTATTGAAAAAGAGACTTTAACTTATTTGACAATAATAATAATAAACAACTAATGAGGACCTTTTAAATATCACTTATATGATATAGTACAAACAATTTGGTAGGCACAACAATATGTAACACGTAATCTAAAACTTCAAATAGGGAAACATAAAAAGAAAATACTATAACATTCGAATGACTCACACGAGAAGTTTTATGTTATCAACGAAAACTAAAACTTGACTTATATCACCGATTTTATGATTACAATGGACAATACCTAGTTAACTTGTTTTGCATGACTTTTGCTTTGAAAAGTTTTTACACACATCTTAATTTTGCAAAATTGATGAGGTGAGGACGTGTCACACTTGGGAATTTCAATTCCAATGCAAACTAATTTTTCTAGTGCCAATCCTTCAAACGTCTAGCCAGCATATGTTCACAAGATTGATCTAATGCAATTACTCAACGAAGAAATGGTCTGAGCCGTGTTGAATAGATCTGTTGTATTTAAAACAAACCTTTTGACATGTCTGTCCATACCAAACCGTATCCAAGGCGCCTTCTTGCTTTTGTAGAAATGAATGAAAGTTCCAAATTAAAATATCTTGGATAACCGTGTTGATGGTGAGACAAATTGATTTGAACTGAACTCATACTAGAGGATATCAGACATGGATAAATGGAATGAGTGTAGATGCAGGTCGTTGGTACGTTTGTAGGTTGAATGCAATGAGGCCTGGTAAATATAGTGAAATAAATGACAACCACATAGTATGAACTAGAATCTACTGAGATGGTGTTTTCAAAGACTTAAGATCCAATCCAAATATGTAGATTCTTCTATCTGTGAATGCATATTAAACCAAACATGTAGGCTACGTGATGAGGCTGATCAACAGGTGACAAAATGATCTACGTATAAAACATTTGACTGGGAAGGCCGATCATGCAGAATGAATTAACCTGTGACCTAGAGAGTATAGCTACCACGTAGATTAATAGTGACTGAATCAATCTAACTTTTAGCCTGATAATGAAGCTAATTCGATAGGCATATTGATGCATGAACGTGGAATTCCACAAAAGAAACAAGAATAAAAATAAATACCAGGTCGGGCTTGTTTCGAAGGCACCAATGTGAAACGAACACAGATCTAGTTTCTGTAGGCTTCCACACGACGGTACAGGTATGTGAATGTGCGCAAAAAAAATTCAGACTCTCATCAAAACGAACCTTGCTCTATACCAAATGAAAAGACAACACAACAGTTTATACAATGAATACTGATATATTTCTTCTATATTCTCTGTCAAACATGATTACATATATATAGGATTTACATATCCTATAAACTAGGAAGTTGCTCAAAAATACTCCCATAAATCACAACTTCCTCAACAACATACTTATTTGCGTACACTAATATATTATTGTTACATAACAATAATATATTACTAATTATCAAATAATTACTAGTTACTGTTGTAATAAACTCACGTTATTACAAACATATAATTATCAACCTATAATTAATAATGTCACTACTATAAATTCCTAACACATACTATATTGATTATGAGAAGAAGTAAGGAGAAGTAGAGCCAAAGGAAGACTAGTAAACAAATTAGTAGCAAAAGGAGCATGGATCAACAAGTTACAAAGGTAAACAAAATGATAAACATGTTGACATTGCTTTGCATACTTGTAAAGATCCCAAAAACATTATGTTAGAATTGTGATATAAATGGGTATACTGATACCACATGTTGGAAGTTGCATTTGGAATTGCACCCAAAGCACCAAACCAAGGATTCCAAGAAATATATGGCCACTGTAAAAATAGAATAATATGTGGAGATTGAGGATGATTCAGAGGTAAACGAGAGGCTGGGATGCATGACCACTAACATTTATGGGGGAAGAGAAGAAGAAGAAGAGATGGGTAAGATATTTCAAATCAGATTCCAAATCAAGAAGACTAAGTTAAATGATTTAGTAGATTCTAGTTCTCAATTAAATTTTATTTCTGATACGGTTGTAAAGAGCTTGGTCTAGAAACTTACAAGCATCCACATCCATACCCATTGGGATGGGTAAAGAAGGGTGTAGAAATCCAAGTAACAAGAAAGTGTAAGTTAAAATTTGGGATAAATTCCCAATACATAGATGTATTAGAGGATGATATGATTCCACTTGATGCATTTGATGTTGTCTTTAGAAGTCCTTACTTGTATGCCAGGGATGCTATATTCACAAGGAGAGAGAACTGATACAGGTGGGTCAAGGACGGAGTCGATTTCAACATCCGAGCACACTAGAGAAAATCAAAGAAGGATATGGTAAGTGTCAACCAAGCACAAAGAATTATTTAGGAAAATCATCATTTTTTTCTACTTTCATTGGAAGAAAATAAAAATGGAGTAGAAATCATAGATGTTTCTAGCCAAAGGATGAAGAATTTAGATAACACTTGTCAGTTTTTGCAGAAGAAGCCACAACATGAACTTCTCATTCAAGGAGAAATACAAAATTTAGTTATGCAGTCACCGTATCTACTTACTAATTCACTGGACCTGACAGTATGGAAGCAATAAGAGGAGGAGATACAAGGAACAATGGTGACTATAGTAGAAACACACATGGAGAGGATCTAGTAAATCCATCTCAAGAGACAAATTCTACCACACTTCATGCTGATGCACTCAGTAACAAGTTGCAAGAGGTCACACCTGCTAGGGTCATCTATGCATGATAAAGAAAACATATTGAAGCTTCATTTTAAAGAGGATTGTACTTGAGGAAACTCAGAGGAGGATGTAGCACTAGGGAAGTAAAATAGAGATCCACATGAGTCTTGGTAGGTTGGACGAGAAGAGAAGATGCCAAGGGAAAGCCGGTGGTACTCGAAGGAGCAAGAGAGGGAGTTGATTCTTCTATCACTCCTCCACTAAGATTTTGTAGGACCAAAAGCCTCCTAATTAGAGGAGGTATGATCCATATGGATCTAAAAAACACAATTCCATCATATCCATTAACACCAAGAAGGAAAAGTGAAGAAAAATGAATAAAAGGAGGTTATGTTTGTGTTTTAATAAAATCTTTGTTCTGTGCAGAGTGACGGTTATAGAACCACCGGCTAACTTGGGTGGTAGTTGTGTAACTTCTGGTCTACACTCAATGGAAGTACTGACACTTTTTACAGGAAAAATAAAATCAAGGAACAAACAATTCCAGAATTTGAAGAGATGGTTGTGTCTCTTCCCTTCCAATCCCTTTCACATCCTCCAGTGCATGGGAGGACATGGTAAGGCCTATAAATATGTGAAAGGTAGAGGAGATGGGCATTTAGAATATCCAAAGAGATCAAGAGAAAATTTTGAGTCATGAGAAGAAAGACAAGTTTGTGTAGACACTAAATCACACACTTGGGTACATTTCTAGGTCCTAATCACATAATACTATTCATATGATTCCTACGAAAAAAACTAGTAATTGACATATACCTTTTGCCTCTTGTCTATCTTTCTTGTATCCTCTTTGGTCTTGCACACCCAATAGCCCAGTATAATTTTTATTGTTTTATCTTTCTTAACTCTGGACACCAATGCCTAGCCAAGAAGCCAGCGCCCATGGACCCTCATCCCCTCTAGGTGCCCCTGACCTCTTTATATCTTACTCTCCTCTTGTGGACCCCTTTTATCTTTTGGGAATATTTTTTTCTTATGGGTCAGCCTTTTAGTTTTCAATTACAAAGTTAAAACAAGGGAATCATATAAATATAAAGCTATGTGATCATTATAAAGCACCAATCTCTAAGCATCTACTATCACCACCTAAGGTTGCATCCAAAGGCATTATTGCTTGGGTCAAATCTTTACTTTAGATAAGTCTTCTATTCCATCTCTTACACCTAGGGTTTCATTTTTTACCTAGCTTATTGCTTGGGTCAAATCTTTACTTTAGCATTTTATTCATCATATGTGACTCTGCAATATTAGGATTTTAAAAAATCAATATTTTTAAAATCATTTAGCTATCCTCCTTATCATCTTGCAAAATATTAAGGGCATTTATATTGCAATTATCATTGAATCAATGAACATAATGATAACGATTGTTATGTTCTACACTAACAAATTGGCCACCTTAAGCATTATGGTATTATCTCATTTTCTGCACAAATTAATATTGCTACATCTCAATGGGTTCCTAAATATGATTCATATATATCTCATGAGCATCATACCAACATTACTAATGGAACTCCAGAACCTCCTAAGTCCATTCCTCTAAAAATTAGTCTAACTCCACCTCCACTCAAGTCATCTATAACATTACTAAGTCAAACTAAGATACCACCATTCAAGATCCCTCCCCATCATACTCAACTTTTGTTTCCAATTCATTTTTTCAAAAAAACTACTCCTTATACCGATAGCCAAGACACATTTCAAACTCCACCACTAGGGCATGGTCCTACTATTTCTTCTACCTATCATTATGTTGGTTCTCTCTCTTATCATAACACAGATAAAGTTATCCCACAATGGCATGATATCTCTCACATCACCACACACACACACACACACACACACACACACACACATATCCATCATTAGCACACTTGTGGGCTATCATGTTTACTATCCCCCATCCTAGCATTATCAGTTGTCTCTTAATTCTAGCATTACGCTCTATGCTTCGCACATAGTCTTCCTCATGCATCATAAACACATTGATAAACACAATTTGTGTCATCATTATATTATGATGCACTCTCTTTCTAAGCTTCACACTTGATTTTTTAGGGCATACTACTTACATGAACCTCACATCATACACATGACGCATTTCATACTCTGCACATTCACGACACATCTCTCGAGCATCACATTCTCACACAACACACTACCCTATGACATAATCTAGTTTCGCAGTTCATACTTAAATTATAAGGGTATAAATCTGAAATGAACCTCACCTCATCTCACACTATTCATTCTCTATACTCATTGATCTATATTTCTAGTGCACAGTTCAAACCTTGTCCTGATGATGCACTCTTGTTCTATGGTTCAATCTTGACTATTGGTGGTGGAAATTAACTTGAAAAAATTAATATGTTGCTCACTAATTCACAGTCATTTAATCATCAAACCAAGGAACACAAATTTTCAATAATTCCAGTGTTGTATGCACAGTTACAATAAATTAATGAGGTATGGAAACAAATAGTTGTCACTACTATAATTTAAGCAATAAAGCTTGAAAATACAATGTTGAAACAAAACTCATAACTAAAATTAAATGGATTCTAACACTATGATTGACAGTAAAGATTGTAAATTTAGAATAGAGATAAAGAGGTAAATTTCTTCTCATCCTAATAATGAAATAAAAAAACAAAAAAAATATGGAGGGGTTTAGCAGACCACGAGTGGGCCCTGCCTTGGGTGCTAGTCCCTCCCAAGGCTTGTGACTAAAAGCTACTTAATAGAACTCAGATTCTTTATTGAATTGGAATGGAGATTACATCTAGGAACAAAGCAACTTCTTTATCTATGTATCCTCTATTATCTGATTCTTTTTCTAGATCTCTATATCCATTTTCAGTATTAATCTTTCTTTTATACTCCTTAAGTACAATGAAGTGAGAGAAGAAAAATTTGACTAGGAGTTCAAACAGACTAAGTAAAATATATTCTGTAGACAAGTGGAAGATCTCAAATAGATAAACAAGAGTTCCAACATATGCAACTTAATTAATTAACAAGTGTTCAACTATCAAACACATAACTCAAGTAACCATTAATTTCCATAGATCACATGTTTAATTGATCAATCAGTTCTTCAGTGAGTTGCAATGAACAATCAAAACTATTTGTTGAGTTATCTTCCAATTCTCATGTCCTAGTTATAACTACCTCTTCCAAAACATCTAAAGGCATGGATTTTCGTCCTTCAAGTTCTAAGAGTTATTCATAATTATGGCTCCTTTGCTTTAGGTGATATTCTTTTGTTGCATGTCAGTTGCTGCAGGGAGGCCCTTTAACTATGGATGAGTGGCTACATGAGGTTCCTTAGTTGTAGGTGGATCCCTTTGGCCATGGAAGGGTTTCTACAAGTAATTCCTTCACTGCATACAATTTACTACATATAACATTTTTCTTGCAAACATAAGTGAAATCACACAAAGCATCATTCAAAGAACTTATTGCAACCATAAGAATACATGCATACTCAAAATACCGCAAAATAAAGATAAGTATTCATAACGATATTAATTACTATTCATGTCATATTTTTAGGTTATGATTGTGATGTTCAATACTATAACTAGGAAATACAAGGACATGACCTTAATGGCTTAACAAAATATAGAAGATGAGTTGTTTATAAAGGGAATTTAAACAATCCATAAACTTTCGACAGGTATTTTATAAATGAACCTCATCTCATACATATCATCCACATTCGCTCGGGGGGCACGTTTCTCCTATCAAATTGATCTGTAAAATCTCTATTTTGGAATAGTTCACATAATAAAAAATAAATGCTATTGTTCTACTTTCAATGAAAATGATAGTTGAGCTAGTGAATGAATTATGCTTATGCTTAGAATCCACAATTGCAGGAAAGGAAATAATTTAAGCTCATAAACACCAACAAATTTTATCCTGGAAAACCTCTAGAGGAGGAAAAAACCAGTCGGAAGGGAAATTTCTCTTTCTTCCCACTTTTATTGGCCAATTCAAAATAAACAAGTACAGAAGTTACAATAAGTATGAAAGAGAAGTAGATAATATCTCACACTTCCTCCCAAATACTTGCTTGCTCTGTCTTAACACTCCTTTCTTCTACAAAACACAATTCCAGCACTAAGAACTTCTTGCTCACTTGCTTTCATGCTTCGATGATCCTATTATCTTCTACAAACATGTATATATAGCCTCTCCCATGTCCTCCCATGCACTGGAGAATGGGAAAGGTCGTGGAGGAGAAGAGATACGAACAATTGTCCAAATTTTGGGTTATTCATTTCATATTTTCATTTTCTATTTGAAAGAGCCAGGACCACCACCCAATGTGAGACTGGGCACAGGCAGTCCCAGGACCACTGCCCTGGTTGGGTAGTGGTTCTGTAACCGCCACTCTGCACAGAGCGGTGGTCCTGTTACTAAAAAGACAGAACCTCCGTGTAGCATTTTTCCTTCTTTGAGCTGATTGTTTTGATAAAGTAGATTCATTTTGGATCCCTATGGATCATACCTCCCCTGCTTAAGAGGCTTTTGGTCCCACAAAAGCTTAGTGGGGGAGTAGATGAGGAAATAATTCCCCTCACTTGCTCCTTTGAGTACCACCGGGCATGCCTTGGTGTCTTTCCTTTCAGTCCAATCTGCCAAGACTCCTGCAGACCTCTCCTTGTCTCTTTGAACTTCTGCTGCAGCACTACATCCTCCTCCAATTCACCTCATGAGTCCAGGACACAATCCTCAATGGAAGGTAGCAATTGTAGTCCTTCATCTTCATCTAGCATGGATGGCTCATATAGGTGCAAGTTCTCACAGTTTACTACAAATTACATCCTCATAAATGGTGGCAAGTCAAGTTGAAAAGCATTTTCTCCAACCTTCTCCAATATGGTGAAGGGCCCACATCGTAGTGGCTTGAGTTTTAGTGCTTGACCTTGTAATCTCTCCTTGCTCAAGTAAAGCCAAACTCTATCTCCAACATGTAGTTTATGTTGATCGTGCCTAGCTTTGTACTTGGCTTGAGATTTCTCTAGTTGTTCTTTAACTTTGAGATGGATTTTCCTGCATCCTCTTAATGAATTTGTTTGCTCTAGTCACCTCTGTGTCTCGTGTCTCCTCATCCTATTGCCCAACTACTATGTCCAGTGGATTTGTAGGTAGATATCCCAAGCATGACGGTGACTTTATATTGGATGTGTGTATTTCCTGGTTATAGGAATGTTGAATGTAGGCTAAGGATTCATCCCAAGTCCTTGGATATTTGTTGTTATACCCTCTGATCAACTGTACCAAAGTCTTGTTTACCACCTCTATCTTTCTATCTATCTGTGGATGGAAAGTTGTGCTCCTCTGTAACTTGGTATCCATCTTGTCCCACAAAGTAGTCCAAAACTTCCTGAAGAACCTGGAATCCCTATCAGAAACAATATACTTTGGCAAACCAAAATGCACCCATACATTAGCAAAGAAAAGATCTACTACCTCATGTGCTTTTACTGTCTTTTTACATTCTATAATAACACACATCTTACTAAATCTATTAACAACAACATATAGATAGCCATGGTCATGTTTAGACATAGGTAATCCTCCTAAAAAATCCATAGAAATGTCCCTCCCACGGACAAGTAGGTACTAGAAAAGTCATATACAAATCCTCCTTCCTAGTCTTAGGCTTGTTTGTACAACAAAGTTTACATCCCCACATAAATTTTGATACTTCTTCTTGTATATTGGGCCAATACATGTACCTTTGCAAGTGGGATAGGGTATTACCAACACCAAAATGTCCCACTACTTTCGATGTATGTGCTTCCCTCATCAATAGAATTCTCTCTTCTTTTAGCACGTAAAGCATCCCCCATTGGTAGAGCAGCTCGTCTTTGAGATAACAATCTTCAATCCTTGTCCTTTCAGCCCCTTGGGACTGCAACTACTAAAATCTCACCCCAATGTCTTTGTCCTGGGCATATGCCTCTCCGCAAGCTTCCTTCGTGAAGGGCTCGATCTAAGAGATAGTGTCCAAATAGGAAAACTTCTCCTATGTGGGTGGCCTAGACAACATGTCTTCCACCAAGCTTGTACTACCCCTTCTTGTATTTGATCACTAGATGGAACTGCTGAAGGAACCCCATCCATTTGTAGTGCCTTGCCTACTGCAATTTAGACTGTGCTTGCAAATACTTGAGAGGTTTGTGGTCAGTGTGCACAATAGTTTCTTTACCCAATAAATAATGCTTCCATTTTTTTAATTGTCTGAATTAGTGCATACATTTCCTTATCATATATTGAATATCCTTTAACTGCTGAAGTGAAAGTTTCAAAATGATAACATACGGGTTTACCTCCTTAATGAAACACTACGCCCATGGTGTAATCACTGGCATATGTCTCTACTTCAAAAGGCTGCTGCAAATTAGGAAGAGCAAGTATTGGAGCATGACTAATCTTGTATTTCAATAACTCAAAGGATTTGTCTTGTTCCTTACCCTAGTAAAAACCATTACTCTTTGCGGCCACTATGTGTACAAGTGTTGCAATCACAGAGAAACCCGGAATGAACTTCTGCATGTACTATACTACTTCCACAAAAATCCTAGTCTTTGTGGCTTCTGTAGGTGTTGGCCAGTTGGTGATGGCTTCCACCTTCTTTGGATCCACTCGTAGCTCTCCTCCTCCAACCACGTGCCCAAGATAGACAAGTGATTGTTTGGCAAACTCACATTTATTCATGTTACAAAGTAGTTGTTTATCCATGAGAACTTGCAAAGACTCGTTGTAAATGGGTTATATGCTCTTCCCATGTGGCACTAAAAATCAGAGATATCGTCTAAATATACAATGACACATGAATCTATAAAATCCCACAATACATCATTCACCAATCTTATAAATGTAGTGGGTGCATTAAATAACTCAAAAGGAATTACTAACCATTCATACAAACCCTATTTTTTTTTTAATGCAAGACTTCCATATATCCTCCTCCTTCGTCCTGACTTGGTGATAACCAGACTTGAGATCTAACTTCGAGAAGAATTTGGCATGCTGAAGCTAGTCCAATAGATCATCTATGCGGGGAAATGGATATCTATTCTTTATGGTGATCTTTGTTCAAAGTGCGGTAGTCGATGCAAATTCTCCAAGAACCATCCTTCTTTGGCACCATCACAATAGATGCAAACCGCATGGTGAGGTGCTCAAACATATCACCCCTTGGTCTAGTAGTTCCTAGAGTTATTTATGTACTTTAGTACTCTCACAGCAAGGATTGCCTATACAACTCGATGGTTCAATAGAGGGAGACTATGGAAATAGCTCAATCTCATGCTCTACTTCCTGTTTTGGTGGTAACCCATTGGGATCCTAAAATAGCTTCCTGAAAATACTTAATAATAGTATCGAAATCATGCTTTCCTTGGTTAGAAATCTCTTGAAAATTTTATCCCATATTGTTTATCCTTTAACAAAAGTAAACAAAATTGATTATGATTTTCCAGAATAAGTCATTTTTCTTGGTTAGCACTCACCATAGTAACCCGTGTCTTATGTTAGTGTGCTCGGATGTTGTATTTGATCCCTTCCTTGACCCATTTGTACTGGTTTTCCCTACTCATAAATATAACATCTCTAATAAACAAGTAAGGACTCTCGAATACAACATCAAAAGCATCAAGTGGAATAACGTTAGCTTCCAAAGCATCAATAAACTAGGAATTTATTCCAAACTTGACCTTACATCTTCTTGTTACCTTAATTTCAAAACCCTTCTTCACCCAACCCAAAGGATAAGGGTGTGGATGCTCGTAAGTCTCAAGACCAAGCTTCTTTACAACTTCTACAGAAATCAGGTTAGACTGAGAACCAGTATCAACCAAAGCATTTACTTTAATTCTCTTGATCTAGATTTTGATCTGGAATAGTCTACTCATCTCCTCTTCTTGACTGTCCATATTGGTAGCCGTACATCCAATCCTTTCATCTACATCAGATTCATCTTCTGATTTCCACTTCCCCTTCATGTTTTTATAGTTGTCATGGACTTCTTCGAGTCCTTAGTTCGGTTCTTCGGATGCAACTTCTAGATGTAACTTCCAACATGTAGCATTAGCATGACCATTAATATCAAATTTCTTGCAAAAAATTATTGGGATTTTTAGAAGTATTTAAATTAGTGACAGATTGTTTACCTTTCCCTTTCCACTTACCCTTGTTACTTGTTTTCCCATGATCTTTTTCCTACTGATTATATGTCGATTGCTTTGCCCTCATGGCTTTGCTTCTCCTTGCTTCTTTTCATCATCTATGTAGTATGTTTGCATACACACGCCTCGATGGGATCTTTGGGATTTGTGGAGATGACTTTTCTTCAAAGGTGGGTGTGAAGTCCTCCCAAGTACTTAGTCATAATATCCTCATCCTCTAAGTCCATGTTTAGTAACATGGCCTGCCTCCGAAACTCTGTAGTATAGTCTTGTACACTTTGACCTCTTACCTTGTCTAGAATACAACCATTTAATCATTTGGTCAGTCTTTTAGCCAATAGGATATAATTTAGCTCTAAGTAATTATTTAAATTCTTTCCAAGATTTCACAATAGGATGCTTCTTCTTTTCACAAGTATTTAGATGGGTTTCCCACCAAACCATAGCATGTACCTCCATTTTGAGACGATGCAAAGGTGATCCTTTGTGGCTCAATGACATTATGGAATGCTAAAGTAGACTTATAACTATTTTAACCATTTATCAAGCAACTCCACATCTACTTGTCCTTTAAAGATTTTAATCTCAACTTTCGTCTCAAATTTAAAAGGATTATAGATCGGATATTTTACCTTTTCTCTTGCATGTTTGAATTCTCTTCTTCATGCTCTTCCCCATAAATCTTCCTCATGGTGGCTCTTTTCTATTGCCAAAATTTTCAGCTAAGCCCTAGAACCACTAAGTCCATGGATTCTTGTTCGACAAAAGTTGTCTTCTACAAATCAGCAAGTTCTTCTTGCCTTCTAAACATCCTATCCATCATGGTCTCCAGCATCTCAATTCTACGGACAAAGTTCTCTTCCTCCATTTGTCCCTGAATTCTCTATTTCCACTTCTTTGTATAATTCTCTGGATCGCAAGGTAAAGCCTCTTCACCTTAATATCTCTCCACTATCATACAAATCCAAGAACAAATACCACAACCCTAGATACTTGTTAGCTTTGATACCAAAATGATCTGTAAACTCTTCAACTTTGGAATTATCCACAAAATCAAAATTAAAATGTTGTTGTTCTACTTTATATTAGAAAATGATAGAGATAGCTAGTGAATGAATTTTTCTTGTGCTTAGAATCAATAATTATAGGAAAGGAAAGAATATAAACTCACAAACACCAACAAGTTTTATCCTGGAAACCTCCAAAGGAGGAAAAACCAGCCAGGAAGAGAAATTGCTCTTTCTTCCCACTTTTTATTAGCCAATTCAAACAATAATTACAAAAATTACAATAAGTATGAAAGAGAAGTAGATAATATCTCACACTTCCTCCCAATTATTGTCTTGCTCTGTCTCAACACTCCTTTCTTCTACAAAACATAATTCCAGCACTAAGAACTTCTTGCTCACTTACTTTCATGATTCAATGATCTTATTCTCTTCTAAAAACATGTATTTATAGCCTTTCTCGTGTTCTCTTGTGCACTAGAGAATGGGAAAGGTCATGGAGGAGAAGAGGCATAGACAACCTTTCAAATTTTGGGGTCGTTTGTTTCATTTTTTTTTATGTCTGAAAGAGTCAAGACCGCCATTTATTATTTTTCCTTCTTCATGCTGACTAATTTGATGAAGTAGATTCATTTTGGATCCCTATGGATCAATTCCTCAGCCTTCAAGATCATGCTCTCATATGTGTAAAATATATTCCTCTAAGACGCAAACCTTCCCTCTAAGAGCACTAGTTCAAAAATGAACCAAACAAGCACTTAAATATGCTTTTCTTCCTTCCAAACCAAAAGAGGTGGGTCCCTCATGATAATTGAGACCCATAAAACTCTATAAATTTTTAAATTTTAATTACAATAGTTATATTTGATCCATATAGGTCAGCCTATCTAAAACCCTCATTACAAGTGCCAAAAATGACTCAAAACCCCATGGGCGCATTCTTAAAAATGCCCTTACATCAAATGTATACTTTTTCATGACCCAAAACCCCTTAAATATGAGTAATATATAATAAAATATTTATAAATGGTTTCAATTAATATCAACCAATCAAATTATTTCATTTACTAGGCCCAGTTCCCTTTACAATTCTCAAAACAATTGTTTCATACACCCTTAAGCACCCTCTAAAACTTAATCTGATCACCAAATCACTTATACTAAACCAAAAAATTTCATGAGACCACTAAAAATAAATTGAATAACCATTATAACACTTCTAATCAAGTTATAATTCATGAAACATCCTTCAATTAAAACCACAACATTTGTATTCACCTAATCAACCTGCTAAAAACATTATTTCCAAAGGTTAGCTCATAAAATAATTCCTACATACATTCAAGACCTAAATATTGATTATTTGGATTAAAAAATCATCCCTATTCACATTACAAGTGATAGGAATCATCACCTAATTTATATCATGCTTCAAACAACATCAAACTTGCACCGAAATAGATGTTGTCTTGAACTGTAAAAAACCTTATTTCTAAATTAATTCCCTAGAAACCCTATCAAATCACCTCATCATTATTCAATCAATATATAAATAGAAATATATCTAAATATAATTTCCAACACAACTTGAATCACCTGTTTATTATGCTAAGTTCCACATGTAGCTCAAGTTATGGCCACAACACTGGACCCTACTATTTGAGACTCCAAAACTACCCTTTGACCAGTCACCCTATTTGAGCCTCAAAACACCATCAACCTACAATATATTTTCCTGAAAATTCATGGAAATAAATAACACCTTTCGTTCATCATGCAACATGAGTTTTTAATGCTACTCCTTTCGACAATATTTATCTATATCCTTCTTTCCCAGAAACTTTTATTTTTAGGTGGGGATTACTCATCACCATTACCTCAACCATACATTTATGGAAATCCAAAGGAGTCATATACAACATAAAATCATCAAATTTTCACTTTAAATCAATACTGGGTCAGTATATTTCACCTTTTACAAACTACTCCTAGTTAGGGTTTAACTAGGGTTTTAGACCTCTTTGCCTTCTTAACATTCGTTCACAAAAACCTGATGATAAACCAACCTGATTATTTTTTGAAACCTTATAAACTCACCTTATTATAATTCTTGAAATCTAGATAAGGCTCCATGAAAATCACACTATTCACAACAAGCATCTAAAGTTGCACTTTGAGCTGGAAATGCACTAGATTTTGACCATTTCTTACAAAATCAGTCATAACTAGTAAAATAAACATCATGGAAACCTGAAATTTTGTTGAGATCATCATCACTAATCCCTCTAACATCTTCAATCATCATAATGATAACACCATAGCCAAATATCTCCATTCACTAAGACTTACGTATGCTTTCATGTTAGATCCTCATAGTAGCTACTAGGGCAAACTTAAATAGTGCAATAATTGAACATATAACCTTTGGAAATGATCCAAACATACCTCATATGACATGTTATTCCTTTTTTCATGATTATATGATCTCAAATATCTCTAATCCACTGTGTCATACCTCCAAACAAGCATATTTTCTCCCAATGAGCACTTGTAACATGGTGAACCACCTGTACCTACACAATACCACTATTGTGAGTACTCAAGAACCCTCAAAACATGCTTCCAAAGCAAACAATAATATTACACTATCAAGCTACACCTCCTATGCACCTGTATAGGCTTGTTATAGCAAGCACACATCACTGAATCCAACTGTAGCAGTTGATAACTATTTGAACCAATATGTTAGCATTATATACATCATCATGGAATCATAAAACAACATTCAATTTTTCATTAATGTGGTTTTGCATTAATGACAACACCTATTAGGACACCATGCCAACATGTGGAAGATCGAGAAACAAAGTTTTGTTTCTTGCTTCCCCATGGTATTGGACTAGATCCCAAAAAGAATACATATCCTAAAGTGGATTTCTTGTCATCAATGTTATGTGTATGATCTGAGTTTGAATATCCTATCAAGAATAATTGATCATTCTCCTTTTACTTTAGACCAAATTCTATAGTTCCTCTTATGTATCTCAAGATCCTCTTTTCTACTTTCCATTTAAAAACTATTGGATCCTGCATGAACCATGAAAGATAGATGACCAAAAATATGATGTCTAGCCTAGTATAATACAAGTAAATGATAATCCTAATCAATTTTTGATAGATACTTGCATTTACATGTGGTGATGGATCTGTATGAGACAACTAAAGTTTTATCTCCATATGTGTGGCAATAGGAGTACACTCTATCATTCATAACTTCTCAAACATGCTCTTGGCATATTTATATTGAGAAACAAATATGTCATTATCTTTCTTTCATTATTCCTATCCAAAACAATAGTGCATCAATCCGATATCTTTCATGTCAAATGATCGATTAAAATCTTTCACAATGTTGCATCGATCATCTTCACTAATTTTCTAGCGATGAGTAGATCATCGACATAGACACCAAAAATTACAGTCTCCCGCTTACTTTCTAAGGTAGAGAATGGGAATATAGGGATTCTTCTTGAATCCATGTTGAATGATATGCTCATCTATTTTGATATACCAATCCTGAGGAGTTTTTTTTAAGATAATACCATGATTTGATAACTATACATACCTTTTCTTCTTTTCTAAGTACAAAAAAACCTTCTAGTTGAGTCATGTAGAACTCTTCCTATAATTCTCCATTGAGAAATGAGATTTTCATTTTCATCTGATGAACTTTCCATATTAACTTTGAAACTAGATAAAATAGCATCTTGATCGACTTGATCTTATTTATGGGAGAAGAAGTCTCATCATAGTAAATACCTTCCTTTTGAGCATACCCCTTTGTTACTTTTATATCCTTGTACTTATCAATAGTCTGATATGTTTTTTACCTTGTCTTAAAAATCCATCTACATCTAATGGGATTCTTCCCTAATGGTAGATTGACAAGCTACCAAGTGTTAATTTTCATCATTGAATGATACTTAACATCCATGAAATCTTTCTAAGGTTTGGAGTATAGGGATTCTTAAACTATAGAGGACTCAAAAAATTTGACAACTTTACTCATTAAGGAAAAAATTACCTCATCATGAGCCTTTTTGTGAGTCTTTGGTCCAAGAGTGTATGTGTTTGGAGGACCATCTAGTTTAGGATCTAAAATCATATTAATATACCATTTAGGCATACACTGAGATACTCTCATGGGTTGTAGTATTATCAAATCATCACCATCATTCCCATCATCACTATCATCTTCAGTGGAAAAATAATCTTCTATCTTCATAACAGGGATGCTTTGAACATTTGGTGAGATTGTGGAAGGATCCTTTGCTTCTTCCTTCTAAAGAAACTCAACATCTCTGCTTGTGTACACTTTCATGGTCTTTGGATCCATCAGTCTATATCTAAGAGATTCTTCACTATACCCTGTGAATATGTATTTATCCACTTTCATGCCTAGCTTTGTTATCTTCTTCTTGGTAATGTGCATGATTTCTTTACATCCAAATACTATGATATATGTAATAGATTGTTTCCATCCTAACCATGCTTCATGTGATGTTACTCCATCAACAACAATGGGAACTCTATTAAGAAAATATACTATTATTTTGGCTACTTCAGCCCAAAATATATTTGTCACTCCGAAATCATCGATCATACATCTCACCATCTTGATAGTATGATTCCTTTTCTAAATGACACTATTTTTCTCTGGTGTATGTGGAGGAGGCATCTGTCAAAAAATTCCATGAGCTTCCAAGAATACTTTGAACTCATTGCTAGTGTAATCCCCCCTCGATCTGAGTGGAGAGTTTTGATTTTTTTTACCAGACCCTGTTTCAAAATTTTAACTTCTTAAAATACTCAAAAGATTCATCCTTATTAAAAAATAAATAATTCTTTTATCCTCTCTCTCTCTTACACCTAGGGTTTCATTTTTACCTAGCTTATTTCTTGGGTTAGACATGTACTTTAGCATTTTATTCATCATATGTGACTATGCAATATTAGAGTTTTATAAATTCAATATTTATTAAATCAATTTGTATATTTGTGTGAATAATTTGGTTTATTTTTTCAACCAAGAAGTGATAGAATTATGCTAATTAGGGTTAATACCATGTCCTATAGGTATGATTTTTCATTAATGTAAAATACGGGAAAAGAATTAGGTTGTTTTCCATCAATGTCAAAGTGGGACATTGTTAACATGAGTGAGTTAGGTAGTTCTCATTAATGTAAAATATCGTTACTAAAAAATAGGATGATCTAGGAGTGATAGAATATACTTCTTGTGATAGAAACATGGGAAAACAAGGTGTGGTATGGTTTCAAGGATGATGAAAGTGAGAATGGATTTCCCTAATAGGCCTAATCAGGAGACTTGGTTAGCCTAGGTGATAGAACATGATGGTTTGATTTGCACGGTGGTTTGAGGATTTGTTGGAACCCTAGAATATTGAATAAGTATAAAAGGCACGTAGGCATGCAAGGTCCCAGTTAAGGAAAGGCATGCAAGGGAATAACACGTAATGCAGGGTTTAAGAAATCTTGTGGCATGCACGACGCATGTAGACAGAACCAAGGGTTTGGGACTTAGTCAAATTGGACGTTCAGGGCATAACACGTGAAAAGCATGACTCATTTGTGCATGGATAAGGTGCCAGCCTGACAAAAGGTTGGCCCAAGAAGGAGCATGCTTGCGGTAGAAGCTTCTAGAAGCACATCATGGTATAAAGTGGAAGGCTCAGGCATGGAGGAGCATGCTCATATGGAGGACCACATTTAGACACTTGGCATCAGATATGAGGGCACTGGAGGATGAGTTGGTAGCCCAAAAAAGATATAAATACAAGCACCTATAGAGTAAACAGATATACTTAGAGAGTGGGTGGAGCTCTGTAGAAATACTACAAGAACTCTGCTAGTGGGTAATTGTATTGGGGAAAGGATGTATGGGGCAAGGGGATTGTAATTTTTTCTTTTTGGTAGCATAGTTACATTAGTCTATTTATAATACATGACTACAGTCTGCTTCTCTATGACACTCTGTAATGGCTCCATGAATGTAACGAGGTTATCGGTTATATATATATATATATATATATATATATATGAATATCAATGGTTATGATGAATACATCTTGCTTATAGGTCTTCTTTCATTTATGTTTATGTTAAGTATGGATGTATGTATACTTCTTTCTGTTATGATGCAAGTTATATAATCTATTAAGTGTACCATCATGAATGACTACAAGGATCTAGAGGTCATTCTGAGCTCTATGGTTCTTGTATGTATTAAATCCTTTTGAAATATCTTAAACACAAATAATAGATAATGTTTCCCATAAAATCACATAAAAGAGAGACTCGGTACCCACGTGTGCCTCAGGTGAGTGCCCATCTTCCGCTGGGTGATAGGCCGGTGTGCATGGGGTTCCTTTCTTTTGTGATAGGGGTAAAAATGACTACATCTTGGTTTCATTGCCGAGACCTCTTTTCAAATTTGTAGTGGGAAATAACATTCATCATGATCTTTGTAATGAGTAATGACAGAGTGGTTAACATTGGGAAGTGTTGAATCATGGTTCAATAGCACAGAGAATGAATTTTCTCAGAGATTTAGCACCGGACCTGATTTCGATGCATGTAGATGTGTAGAAGAGAACCTCTACCATGATCTGTATGAAACTTTTTTCTGGTTCTTCCCAGTAAAACTGTGTGAATGGCTCTCAACCTATGCATCTAAATCAAGTTGGCGTTATGGATCATGTGTGTGGACCCAAGAAGAATACTAAAGGCTGTGGGATGCAGATCTGATGTGGACCTGTGCTGTGGATCATTGGTGGAAAGGAGTATTGGCTAGCTACACTCTGGAGTACACCATTTCCACATATTCTTGTTCGGAGGTTGTTGAGTTTGAGTGTATGTGAGAGCCCAGAGGATTGTTTCTACATGTTGTCCCTCTGAATATGAAAATCTTGATGGTTACCATGAGTTTAGAGGCATTCCTAATGATTGGCTAAACCATTCTAAGCACTAGGCAAGGAAGCTAGGGTGGAGGAAGATGGCAGATGTTGCGATGGAGAAAGAAAGAAAGGAGAGATGACTCAAGTATGGTGAAGCGCGTGAAAGGGATATTGCTAGACAATGTGAGGTTGCAGGTGTGATGGATGTATGGTGGTAGACATTGTGGGAAGTATTTGAGGTTCACACAGAGGACATGGAACTTGAGCAGTCTTTGTGACCCCATCTTGGAAATCACGTAAGAGAGACCCCTTCAGCTTCTGATGAAAGTTAGAGACACAGAGAAAGAAGAACCATTGGCGTGCATCTAAGCCCACCTAGTGACTAGACCCTAGCACTTGGTTTTCCAAATCAATGGGTACATATTGCTAGTCCAGTTGGTTACATTAGAGGTGATTGGTCTGCACCCAGGAGGTAGAATTTCTTATTTGGGCCTTCTATGGCTGCAAACACCAACCCAGTGTTAAGACTTTTCGGGTAAGGTATAGACACAAAAGTTTTTTGTCTCACGTCTGGGAGTGGCACAGGGTATACTATTGGCATTGGGGCATTACCACAAACCATAGGCACGCAACTCAATGGAACTACGGGGACCCTTGGCATGACCAATTAAGGACCTGGTGGATTTGATGACTTTGGTTGGTTAGGACTTGGTGGATCTGGTAGTTCTAGTGGTTTAGGACCTGGTGGGTTTAGTGTTTCTAGAGGAATATGAGCTAGTGGGTCTAGTGGATCTGGTGGTTCAGGACCTAGTGGACCTAGTGGATCTGGTGGTTTAGGATTTGGTGGACCTGGTGGATCAGGTAGCAAAGGAAACACAGGTAGAAACCAAGGCTCTGGCTTAAGAGGATTTAGGCCCCAACCACCCCCACAAGTTTTCTTTGAAATGTCTCTACATTTTCCCAATTATAGAGGTATTGAGGATGTTGCAGAACATGTTCATGTTATCCAAAATGTGCCCCTACTCATTTTTTGTGGCTAACTCCTCTCATTTTTTCCTCTCTTGTGCCTCAGTCATAATATTTTGGTTTTTAGGCACTCAAAACCTTCTAGAAATGACACCATTGGATAGAGCTCTTTCTCAGCTTTCCAGAAAGGTAAAGTTTTCCTCCTAACTCCATGTATTTTTGAAGTTATGGCTTGGCGGAGTTTTTTAGAAAAATTTTCCCCTGAAAGGCCTGCAGCCAATGAGAAGCCACCACGTGGAACCTAGAGTGGCGAAGTGCTGGGAAATTTTGGAAAATTTTCCAAATGACCAAAAAGGTAAAAATTCAAAAAAAAATTCCCACCGACTTGATTTGGCCCTGTTTTGCCCTAAAACTTCAAATCGCCATATCTTTCGATCCAGAGCTCAGTTTTTTACGTTATTTATATCAATGGAAAGCTGGTAAAATTCTCTACAAGATTATAGGGTAAATTTTGCATTTTGATGGATTTTTGAGAGTTAAAATAAAAAATGCTTTTGGCACGTGGTCATGAACAGAAATGACATTTCAACCACCGTTTTTAATGAAGAATGGCTCCCATTCTCTCCCAGCATGGCTTTAATGTCAGGGGATGGGTCTGTAAGGATGCTCATGCTATTTTGAATGTGTTTTGGTCAATGGTTGAATCCCTTCCATGTTTTCCTACGTTTCTCTCTCCTGGGCTCATCCCTTGCACTGTAAAAGCCAGATTTGGCTCATTTTTCAAAGGTTGAACATTTTTTGTGTATTATATGCCCCCTTTCTCACCTTGGAATTGATTTTGGTGGAATATTAGACCTTTTCTAAGAACTGCAACTCATTTTTACCTCCCAGGTGTTGTAATGCAAGTGATTTTGATGTTAAAATAACAATACAGGCCCTGTGATTAATTTTTCATCCTCTGCTGGTGTTGTTTGACTAATTTCTAATTCTTCATTACAATTATCAATTTGTGCATGTTTTTTTGTTGCATTTTATGAATTGTGTCAATCTGCAGAAGTGAGAAATGCTCACCACTCCTTTGGTGCATCACCTATTAGCATTAGTTTTAGTTTATCTGCATTCTATATCCCTGTCTCCTTTGGAATTTAGGGTAGGATAAGAAATTTAAACCTCTGCAACTTGTAAGTGATAAATTTGATCAGAGGAGTTGAGGAACCAACCTCTAATCTGGAGATTCCTTTCCCATTTTACAAGTCCCACACTTGGGGAGAGGATTCAATGTTGTGCAATCACACTGGATGTCTAAAATATCAAACTAGAAATCTGATCACCATCCAAGGGTGCTGCTGATTTACAACAATAGTTCATAAGTGTGAACTAATATGGCACACAAAGGGTATCACAACACCAAAATGAAAGTCTAGTTAGTTTGCAACCATGTTGCAAGGGCGTGCGCATAGCTGGTATAGGAAATATGACCCCCATCAAATAGTGGTGGACTATACTACTTTAAAGAATGATTTCTTGGCATAATTCCACATTCTTGAGTTTGAGCATAAGAGCATCAGTACTTTGAAGGAGATTCAGTAAGTAATGATAGAGAGTGTGCAAGAGTATGATGTGTGCTTTAAAACTCTCTTATCTAAATTATCATATGATATTCACCCTTCGCAACATGCTCAGTGGTTTATTGGAGGATTGATCACCCATTTTAGAAGAGCCTTACTCATAAAATTTTTACAGACCTACGTGATGCATTGGAAGCTTCTCTATGTTCCGAGGCTATTGGTAGTGTTGATACTGGCATTATCCTGTTCCTGGAGGCTCAGATTGCTTCTATGGCCAAGCAGTTGGAAAAATTGTCTACAAACTTAGCCCATGAGACTCATAGTGTTTTGTGGTGCATAGATTGTGAAGTAGAGGGGCACGTTAAGGATAGTTTCCTCCAGAGGAAATTATGCTCTGTGGTAGTAGATTGTGAAATTTATCATGGGGACCATGATGCAAGTAGATGCCCCTTACTACAATGCGCAATCCGGAAGAATGTGTCTTGTTACTGCAAGATTTACACCTCTACAACCCATGATACTAAGGATTGTATGCTCATTGATCAGATCCATGAGGCCATTGATCATGGGGTGTGCCAAACCAACATTTCCAGTAGTTCCAAGGGTGATGATTTCTGTTATGTGGAGCGTGCAGATGGAGGTGTACATGGAAGAGGTTTTCGAGGAGGATTCTGAGGTCATGGTAACCGCAGAGGAGGAAGGAGTGAGTTCCCGCATGGAACCTATTTCAATTGTGGATTTACAGAGCATTAAAAATGAGAGTCACTGGACCTATTGTAGTGCTCATGGTGTAGAAAGAAGTATAAGTATGAGGAGTTCCCAGAGTTGTTTGAGCGCATGAATCAGCAGCACCGGAAAGACAAGGGCACTTTAATGGTCAGCATTAAGAAGTTAGACATACAGTGGATGCCTCAGGTAACATGGGATGTAGGTTTGGAGCCTGTCTTGGTAACAACAAGGGTAGAAGCCACGCACAAAAGAGAGATACCAAGACAGAAGAACCTGGTTTCAAGGGAGGAAGTAGTTCATGGAAAGTACCTAGACCCCATGCATCAAAAGGAGGTATATTGAGACACCATGGATGTCACTCAAATTTTACAAGGGGAAATCCAGTGTCTAAAGGAGTAATCCAAGAGGGAGGAATAATGGAGGAGATTCGAGGTGCCAAAGGATGACCTGGATGAGGTCAAGGAGGTGTAAAATGTTAAGGCAAGAGAATATCATTCCCTTGCTAGAATCATGGTTGAGAGAGAAGGTACCACACGCTGGAGAAGAGAACGAGAGGTGGGTCTTTCACTCAAACCTTCCCCCTCATAGCCTTGAATATGACAAAGATATCACATTGAACGCAGTTGTATATGGATAGCTCCTTAGTAATATCCTCATTGACATAGGAACAAAGGTTAATGTTCTAACTTTGGATGCATAGCATCAGATGGGAAGACCTGTGTTACATCCATCTTCAAATGTGTTGTATATGGAAAAAAAGACTAAGGTAATTCCCATCTGTGTCTTAAAGGATGCAGCTATCACTAGCCAGGGAGCAAAGTTTACTGGGGACTTCAAAATCTTGGTGCTCACCGAGGTGGACAATTTCCCAACACTACTTGGGTGCCCATGGTGTTACAAGAACAATGCGGACCTTCGGTTCAACAAAGGGTACATTAGCTTTGAAAATAAGGAGGAACGGGTCATTATACCCTTAGCTGATGGGAATTCAACACCCTATATTAAACCTTTGGGGGAAGAAGTTCTGGACAGGATATATGTGCACTCAATCAGGGACCCAGAGATAATGCATCCTACCGACGGATTTATCCATTTTGAGGATGCTCAATCAGTAAGTGATACCACCAGTCTAGCATGTGAAAATTGGGCACATGGAACTTATAAATTGATGGGATGGCAGTGGAGAGGGTTGGTGACCAAGGTGACAAAGGTGCGCATAGTTTGGTGCCTAGGAGGAAAGGAGCTGCCTAAGTATTCAATAGGATCCTTCCCTGAGATATTTTTGTAGGAAATGGAATCTCAATGGAAGAATGAGAAGGAACGAAGGGGGATGTTAGTTATGTCCTACTTGGCACAGCTACATGGTGGTGGGCTACACATCAGGAGAGCCTTTTGGAATGGCACGAGGTAAGAATTGCTCTCTCTATGAGATTCTCTAGGAGAAATGTGCCCACCACCTTCAAGGACTAACATGGAAAGGAGCCTGCCTCTTTCCATATCTAGGAGTGTGAAAGGATCTGGAGAGAAGGCATGGAATATTTTTCACCATCCCTTTGGGTGCATAAGTTATACTCTACACTGTAGGGTTGCGTGCAAGTATGGTACATTCATTCAGAGACATGCCGCCAGATAAGGAATTGGCAAGAGCTTGTAGATGAACTTTTTCAAAGCTTTGAGTATCAGAGTACAGAGCCATCAGTTGATAAGGACTTGTAGGGAATCAAGTGCCTTACCATGGGGGATAGTGACATGGCAGAAGATAGGCTGTTAGAGTTACTGGGTGGAACAGGTTTGGAGGTGTGTTTTGAAGAAGTAGAGAAAAAAGAAGAGTTACAGCTTGAGCGCGTGTTTTTGGAAAAGGAGAAAGGGAAGTTGGTGTATGTAATTGATGGTGAGGAAGTAGAAAATTTTGATGTTAACCATTTTTTAAGGAGGTGCAAGGTAGTGGATAGTGTTGATACTCATGCGTGCGCCTACCATGAGCCCTTAAAGATAAATAAGGTTAACATCAATTTAGGAGAAGAACCTAAGGAAGCAGTTATTGGAGATTACTGGTCAGAGAAGGAAGTCTCTAAGATCATTGATCTGTTACATGAATTTGAGGATTTATTTCCACACGGGTACCATGAGCTCAAAGGTGTTCAACATTCCTTGGGGGAGATGAATATAAAACTGAAGGATAGTGCATGCCTGATCAAGAAGAGGCCCTACCAGATGAATCCCAATTTACGCGTAAAGGTTAAGGAGGAGATAGACAAAATGATAGCTTTTGGGATCATTGAAGCAGTGGAAGAATTGGAATGGATAAGTTCAATGGTAATCAACATCAAGAGGGATGGGTGGATTAGGATCTGCATGGATTATAGGGAACTGATCACAGTTTGTGTCATCAAACCTTTTCCAACCCCCTTTACTGAAGAAATTTTGGAAGGAGTCGCTAGGCGTGAAATATATTGCTTTACGGATGAATATTCAGGGTACCACCAAGTCTGGATTGCAAAAGAGGACCAAGAGAAGACAACTTTCACCACTGAGTGGGGAAGTTTTGCATATATGGTCATGCCCTTTGGGTTAAAGAATGCGCCTACTTTTTTTTTTCACACATCATGGTGCAAGCATTCCAGGACTTCAACCATAAGTTTCTTCATGTCTATTTTGATGATTAGATAGTGTATGGTCTAGTCAAAGACCATTGTGAAAATTTGAGGTTGATGTTTGAGAGGTGTAAGTAGTTGAGGATATCCCTCAATATTAAGAAATGCATATTTGCTACACCCTTTGGCATGTTATTGGGGCATATCATATGTAATGAGGGTTTGTTGGTACATCCTACTACAATTGCAGTTATTGTGGGGTTAGGGGAGCCTACTAGCCAAAGTGCAGTGCACAGATTCCTTGGGCATATGGGTTATTACAGGAAATTCATCAAGGGGTATGCTAAAATCACCGCGCCTCTAGAGGAACTACTCAAACATAAAAGTTCCTTCCATTGGGGAGAGGTGCACCAGAGGGCATTTGATACATTAAAGGATAGGCTTGTCACCGTATCTATATTACGTTTTCCCTCTTAGGACAAGTCCTTCCATGTCCATGTAGATGCCTCAGGAACCACTATTGGAGCAGTGCTGGCATAGCCAAGTGAAGGAATTGTTGATCATCCTCTATGTTTTGCAAGTACGAAGCTGACACCGACAGAGAAAAATTACACCATAATTGAGCGTGAGGCATTATCAATGATCTACGTGCTTTTCAAGTTTAGACAATATCTGGTGGCAACACCCTTTGTGTTTTGCACTGACCACATGGCATTAAAGTATTTGGTGAACAAGCCCATTCTACAAGGGCACATATTTTGGTGGGTATTGTTATTTCAAGAGTTTGAGTTCACCGTAGTAGTGAAGCCTGGAAAAAGCAATTGTGGACCTGATCATTTCTCAAGAATTGATTCTGGGGAGGATGCATAGAGTATTGAAGAGAAAATTCTAGATGTGCAACTATTTAGGTTACAGTGCTTGACCTTAGATTTGGAGGAGATTTTGGTATTTTTAAAGGAAGGTGTGGTGCCAGAAGGAATTAAGGCATTAGAGAAGAAATAGCTAGCCATACGCATCGCACCCTACATGCTGGTCAGTTGAGATTTATACAAGTTAGGACATGATGAAGTTTTGCACAGGTGTGTATTAGAGCATGAGTGACTCACCATCATGGAGGAAACACATGGAGGAAGTGTGGGTGGAAATTATGTAGGTGATGCCACCACGTATAAGATATTAATGGCAGGTTTGTGGTAGGAAACCCTGTACAAGGATTGTAAAGACTATTGTAAAGTGTGTGACCATTGTCAGCGCATTGGCAAGCCATGAAAGAGAGATGAAATGCCTTTGCACCCTATCCCTAGCACAGAGCCTTTTGAAAAGTGGGCAATAGAATTTGTAGGCCCTGTTGCACTAGCGGCGCACAGGACTAGGTCATTTTATGTCATCACTTGCACGGATTATCTGACAAGGTTGGCAGAGGCAGCCCCAACTAAAAATTACACAGTAGCCATAATGGCAATATTCTTTTGGGAGAACATTATCATAAGGTATGGATGTACTTTGAGTTTAACTAGCGATAGGGGTACGCATTTATTGATTGAGACCATGAGGATCCTGTTAGCAAAATTCATGGTGGATCATCACAAGACTATGCCCTATCACCCATAAGCAACTGGAACCGCAGAAGCATTCAAAAAAATACTGAGTTATACCCTGACCAAAATTTGTGATGTCGGAAGACAAGATTGGGATGAAAAAGTATCAGCAGTATTATGGGCTTACAGGAAAACTTATAAAAGGTTGAAAAAAGCCGCACCATTTCAGTTGGTGTTTGGCATGGAATTTTTTCTACTAGTTGAATTCATGTTACCTTCTCTACTAATAACATGCACAAGAGGGTTGGCTGATGAGCAAGCACTGAAAGAAATAATTGACAAGTTAATGAAGTTGGATGAGAAACAATCACTCACCAGGTGGAGCCAAATAGAAGAGAAAGCAAAGCAGAAGGCTTGGCATGATTACCACATAAGAAACAAGAAGTTTGAGGTTAGGTATATGGTCTTACTGTATGATTCTAAATTTCTGCGCCATCCTAGAAATTTGAAAGTCCATTGGTTGGGTCCTTCCACAATCTCATACATCCTTGATTCAGGCATGTGCCAGTTACAAGCACTGGATGGGACGAAGTTACTTGGACACTTCGATGGGAGTAGGCTGAAGCCCTACTATAAATAAGTCTTCTTGGTGTTTGTAAATAAGGTAGTTTTACCAGTTAGTTTAGAATTTTCCTTTACCTATTTATTTTTTTGTATTTCCCTTTCACAGTGTTGTTTTGTTTTGTGCCTTGGGTGCCGGTAACCTTATTGCTACTTTTTGAGAATTTGTGAGTGTGCAGAGGACCACACATCATTTTAGTGTAAGGTGGAGTAATGTGAAGGAGCAAATGGTTAAAGTGCCAAGGAATTTTTTGTTAAAAATCCTAGTTGAATGACCTGGGTGAAAGAGGTGTATGGAGAGAAAATATGGAAAAAGGATGGTTGGTGTCAAGATAAAGAAACTTGTAGATCCCACGTACAAAGGATGAGAAATCACATTAAGTAACATGAGGTAGGTGAGAGAAAAAATTAGGATAGAAGAAGTGCCTTCGACACTGGTTACGCGTGCGCAAGAGTCTCATGTCATGTTGGATTGGTTGCGTGCCAGAAGGTTAGAGGGTTGTCCATGTAGTTTGGGTGCATGAGTGAAAAAACTAAAGATGGGCTTTGTTTGAAAAATTTGCATTAAATGAAAAAGGTATGGTGGTAGTTGAAGTATCACTTAATGCTCAAAAATGGAAAAACGATAAATAAAGGGGTTAAGGCACTTCATTTTTCACTTTGCGTATAAGGAGAACGAAGCGCTTTTTTCACCTTTGCAAACTAGGGCTTCCAAAAAATTGATCCATATGAAGAAAATTTTAGAGAGATTGAAGCATGGGTAACTAGTTTAGATTTTGGAGCCAAGAGGAAGGGATTTCACGGGTGTAGAAGAAGTTGTGAGAAGGCACCATCTTGTGAAGGGAGTATCTCAGTTAGGGTTTGAAGAACTAAGGCATGGATTTAAGAAATTTTCTTCACAAGTTTGAGATCTAAGTTTGGAGAGAGCAGAAGAACAGAGTAAGACAGAGTGATTGAAGTGGGAAGAAGACATAGAAAATGGCACCCAATAAACTAGCTAGTACACCCAAGAAGGGCAAGGGAAATGGCAAGGGAAAGAAGTAATAAATTGAAGCAAGCACAAATGAAGAGTGGTATGTAGAAATGCAGTACCCAGATGGGGTGTTGTTGGGGAAGGAGTGGAAGTCCCATCTTAGGGACATGTCTGTAAATGATTATAATCATCAAAAAAGAAAAATCGAAAATGAGTTAGCCTAGAATTAGTACACCCAACAAACAAGAGGACACTAGATGTTTTTCCCCTTTATAATGATGACGTGAAGGTCAAGTTGGAGAAGGCAGGGTTATTACAAGTCTTTGAGTTTCCCTACTTCGGGAAACCTGAGTGACTATATTAGTGGCTAATGTCGTGTGTGCATGAGGACTATTTCCACTTCGTGGGGTGCAATTTGTGCATAACTCCTCAGCTAATTTCACATTTCACAGGCCTCATCTGTGAAGGAGATGGGTTGGAGGATGATTTGACTGATAAAGAAGCAACTAAGGAAACTATTGTCACTTTTGCATGCAAAAAGGGGTCAAAGAATTATGATGTCGCAGACATCAAGGATCTAGTGATGAAGATGGCCACGTACCTAGTGTCAAAGCTAAATGGCCAGGAGAGATGGACCTAAGTCAATAAGCCATGGTTGAAAGTTTGTAGAAAGATTTTAGAGGAAACCATCTATAATTTTTCCGCATTCATCGCGGATGAAATTATCAACTGCGTGAAGGAAGGTGATAGGATCCTTTTTGGAAATGTGTTGTTAACCACTATCTTTTCGGAGATCGGGGTACTAAATGCATCGGATAAGTTTGTATGGGAGTACCCTACTGAAGACCCCTCACCCACCAAAAGGTCTGAGAAATATGCTTGTGACACTATGACAACAGTGCACAAGGCACACTTGGAAAATTGGTACATGCACCTAACAACGTGTTTGAGGCAGAATGGAGAATTCCTGAACAACTGCCAATAGCCACCAAGGGAGAAGCATAATTTACTATGTACCAGTATTTTTGTTTAGGAAGATTTAAACTATCAGATGGGACATGGAGCCCATGGTGCAAGATCCCCTTTTCCTTCATAGCTCAATATTTCCAAGCAGGAGTAAACAGGTTCAAGGAGTCTAAAAAGTTTAAGTTGGAGCTTGGTAATCTAGACTAGGAACAGAGGGAAATGTGCAAAGGGTTGGTGTACCTTGACAAGCGCGCATACATGGGGTAGTATGTATCGCATGAGGTAGAAATGACAAGGCCCATGACTTTGTCCATTACAGAAGGATTCACGGTGCACGTATACATTCACATAAGACCCAAGTCTGGGAAGGGCACATATCTAGAGAACAATGTATCTATACCTCATTATCCAACTAGGAGGAAAAGACCCATGCCCAAATGGGAGGAAAAAGAACTAGAAGAAAATCCTAAGTGTGGCAGAGATACAGGAAATAGGTTCCCCCGGGAAAAGTGCCAGAACCAGCATGTACACGTGCAAGAAAAATCCCATGGTAAAAGAGAAGACCCCAAAGCTAGAAGAGCCATTAGATAAGGAGTTATCAAAAGAAGAAGAAACAGAGTCACCTACACCAGAATCTCTGGTTAGGAAGAAGTAGAGGGTAGAAGAAGAGACCACCTCAGAAGAAGCTGAAAGTTTGGACAAGTGCATAGGAGAGAAAGATGGTAGTGGAGAAGAAGTAAGTGGGGAAGAGGACCCTAGGAAAGATCAAGGGACGCCTATTTTCAATATACATGATTTAGAGGAGGAAGGTGGAGAAGAAGAACAAGGGTTCCTTTTTGTGCAGTACAAGGATAGCCAGGTAGGAGGAAGCACCTAGGACATAGGAAAAGATGAAGAGCCTAGCACATAGAAGCAAGAGGTTCCAAGCTCGGCACAAGAGTAGACATCCAAGGTGGTAGAAGAATACGAGACAAGGGACATTGAGACCCTGGTGGAGGACAAAGTGGAACACGGTGCTAAGCCAGTGCTGAGAAAAGAGAAGGAGAGCACAGAAGAGGAATGCGACAACACTAGAGGCTCAGTTTTAACTATAAGTATACCCAAAGGTACACACACGAGAGGAATGTTTGTAGAGGGGGGAGGCCAGAGATGGGTTATATTGAAGACCCCAAGAAGGTGTTTCACGTGTGGTCCTAGAGTACACTTCCAGTGGAGGAGCTTTTATGCATGTCATCTTTTAACAAGGAAGCTTCCTACCCACAGAAAAGGAAGATGATCTCTTGGGAAATTGATCCTCATTTTAGACAATAGAACAAGTCATTTTTTTTTTTTTTTGATAATTGCATACTGGTTCCAAATACATAATTTAGAACTCGCAATTCAAATAACCATTTATATAACAGACAACCATATGCAGCTGTAATGACTCGGAGTACCTCCGATCTATTCATTCCATGACTCGGTAATCTACCGATCTATTCATGAGTAATAAGAGTCGGTGTTTTTATTTAACACATTACTCTTGCGGTTCTCTTCCCTAATCTGGGATTCAGAATGCTCTGTCCAAGGAATCTAACTGAATAATTGTTACTATTATTCATCGGCATCTCATCCCTTAGACTAGGTGAATTAGGACAACGCAATCAGCAGCTTGCGATACTTTGGCCAAAGATTTGAAACATACTGTTCATGTCTCGTATTCCTTAACGGCATACTCGTCAATCTGGAATACGTCCTTCACCCCATTCTTATGTTATATAGAATGTCTTATACTGACTACCGTCAGTCCTTCCTTTCACAACTGAATCACTCGGAGGCAGATTAACAAGGTGATAATGTTATATGGATGCCCACGAGGATTAGGGATATGATGACATACTGGTTCAACCTTACAGTTCAACCAGTGTGTCATGATACCCCGAATCTCCGAGGCAGCCTTATAACATGACCACGTTCTTAATCGGTCCCAGGGTAACTCGTGCGAAATCAAGTGTAAATCTTAGCGATCAATGCAAAGGGTGTCGCCATAAGTCATCTGCATTATTGTAACTTCGAGAAGATCCTAATCTTCTCGGAGGTACAACTCTGCAGTTGACTTATGTCGTCAACCTTTAAATCCGCCTCGAAAAGATCTACTCAGTAACAAGCGTTACGCACTTGAGTTTAAATTACTTTTAAAGACTTATCCCTAAGGTTAGCCTTTCCAAATCCCTGGATTCTTCGTCTTAAGACGACCCTCCTCTATAAAACCCATTACATGGTAGAGGTATTACGGTCAGTTCTCATCAAGGAGTCATTAGAATACACTTGATTCTAAAGCAACAGAATCGGACAATATCTCATAACCTTTGCTTGAGATTGCCTTCTGAACTCCATTTGTTTGCATATCAGTTCTCTTAACTGAATTTATATCATACTTTTTAGTATAAAGATATAAATGATTAAGAATCCAATTTAATATTGTCCTGTCATACTTAGGACTAGGGATTAGTAATTTAATCCAGTTTGTTTAGCGTTCTCTTTTAGGCTCACTTTTAACCTATCTTCTAGAAAGACAAATATTTAATTCCAATATTGCTTTCGCTAGAACAGATTAGAACTTCTAAATACTCATAAGAATTCAATCTCATTTTCTTGCAAGCTTTCATTGTCAATCACAAAAGCATCGATATTATACAATGATAACAATGCCCCTTCGTTACATAAACCGAAGAAGGTCAACTTTCAGAAATAGAATACAACACATAAGTATCAAACACTTATTTCCATTCCTTTCAAAACTATACAATTACATTTTTTGCAACAGCATACTTGATACAATGCTTAACGGAAAAGAAACATCTTTTCACATATAGTACATCTATAAAATCAAGCTGTAATTCATTATAAATCAAATAAACAATCTGATCAGCCTGTCAGATCTGCATTGCTTTTACCTCTTACGGCAACCATCTGCAAAAATAGTCAACATGAGTCAGTTCAATGAACTGAGCATGATAAGCACTAACTTTTAAAACAATTGCAATCCATCAATTGTTTTCATTAAACACCCTGTTTAAATGAGATCAAATATCCAAATAAGTAAACATATTCAGACTATGTCCTTGTAATACAGAATGATTACAAATATGTAACTCTATCATTGTTACAAATAGTCTTAATCACTTTCTAATATTTCATCAAATATTAAAAGAATCAAGGAACGAATGTACACAACAATCATTGAATCCAAAATCACAACATTGGTCAGATCGTTTCATTCTTCCAAAAGGGAAACAACATAACAATTCGGAATTCCACCAATATGTTACAAAACAATTTCCCACTGTTAGATAAATATCAACAAGTATTAAATAAAGGAAGAGAAAGAACCTATCCATTCATACTTCCTTTCACATAAGTTCATCACTGTACCGTCTTTACATATAAAAACATTCAACCAGTATATAAATGAACAAGTTAAACAAGCCACAAGCAAGATCGCTGTTCTAAATCAAGAAATAGAAACACAGCAAAACTCCTGCACAGCAGCTAACACATCAATCAATCCATAAATCAACCTGAAGTCCAATACTAGATTCTTCTAAGCACATTAAGGCTTTCGAACCAAGTTCGAAATCAAGAAACTTCAAGCGTATTGTTGTAAACAACAACTCTATAGCATAAGCAATTTGAGGTTTCCTAGGGACTATGCTATGTTGACCACACAGTATTTCCAAATCATGCTCAGTCAAATCGGACTGAATAAATGGAAAGGAACATAGCATACTTATTCTTGCTCAGTCAAAATCGGACTGAAGTAAAAGAAATGAATACAACCAATCGATCCTTACCTTGGCGCATGCAAGTCTTAGTGTGATATTCGCGACTTACCCAAACAAGGTCAGAACACGAAACAGTCATCCATACTCAAGGATCTCAACAGTGACAAAGACAGTGTCCAAAGTCAAGTTCAGAAAGAGACAGAAGTACCAGCTACCTTTCCAGAATTCCAAATGATTCAAACGGAGGTAACAATTCAAGCAAATGCATATGAATTCATACTGATGTTCATCAACGAAGCATAATAAGAATCAGACGAACAGATTAATCTCTGATTTCAAACCAAGAACCCGACTGAACTCTGCCAACCTTTTTACACAAATTTGTACAGGTTGAAGACGTACATGTCCACCTAAGAATCTGTACCTCAAAATCCCTGAAACACGAAGGAATTCCAATCGCAATAACAAGATCGAAATACATGTTATTCCATTAAGTCGCCGGCACATAAAATACCAACAACTTAACTTTATTCGGCTCAAAAATAAAATGAATCATTCAATCGACTCCTCAGAGTCGTCCAATTCACAACAGTATAAATCTATATATTCACACTGTAAACTGTTAATGGTTTTGTACTCATAACCACTGAACCCTACAGCAACGTACTATGAAATTGGTTGATAAATCCATCTATGCCATTCATGGCAAACATTCAGAATGAAACAAGTGAAGCAAATCGAATACCCATTTCAAGCAAGGAAATCAACTGAGCCGCTTCGAAACTTTCAAACAGCTTTCACAAAGAAATGCAATACATACCCAGGAAATCTATACTCATTATTTATTACAAATAACCGTGGTCAGAAGGCCTGTTCCTTTCTCTATAAGGCTTCCACGAAATCAAATAACAAAACACAAGGATGAATCTACATCCACAACAGTAGATAGCTATATATGATTCAATCAAGGACTCCACTGAGTCGTTATAATAAAGTATAGATGTAACAATATTATACACAGTCAACAATAATCCCGTTTCCACAATAACAAGGAAAACACTTCCGCTGGGTCGTAAAGACTACGGTAACACAACAGTTGCCTGTTCCAAGCCAAAAATTTGAAAACAAATGAAACCCGAAAGTATCATTAGTCGCTGTCAACAAATCCCACGACAGAGTTCCCAAAGAAGCAATAATACTGATCAATCTTACAGTATTCATCAGAATCATTCCATACAGTTTCCATAACAAGAAACAGCGACCACAAATCAAAAACATACAGTGGTCTTATACTACACACAGGTATATTCTAAGGGCTCACGCCAAACAGGCCGAACACTCAAACTTTTATATATAAATACCTCACATGTATAAGCCAGAATGAATACTCAAAGCAAATAGAGCCGAAATTCGATTTCAATAAACACCCATCAAGAGGAAATTGAAAAATCGAACCAGAAGAGATACAGTGCCAAAAATCAAACAAGATCTCCATAGAAAATTCATCTAATTTTCACAAAACATTTGAACAGAGTTGTTCTAATGAAAGCACTTGAAAGACAGCAAGATATTTAAAGGTTAGGGCCTAACATGCCTGTATTTTGATCAAATTTCCGAAGCAGACCACAGGAAGAGCTCAAACTTCCTTTTCTTTTTCCTCGATAAAGCGACCAACAAAATTTCGCTGTCTCCATCACATATATATCTTCCAAGACAGAGAAAAGAGCCAGAGAAATTCATTCTTGCCATGCAACTCAAGGAGAACTGGTGCGAAGAACCAGTAAACAAGCAGAGAGAGAGAGAGAAGACCGAAAATCGCGACAAACCAAACAAACCTTCAACTTCCCGTTTGCATGCCTTCTCGCGAGTTCCGAGCTCGTCTCCCTAGAACATTGAATGTCATTAAACCAACTTTCCCGCTTAAACTCAACTTCCACCGACCGCCAGAATTGGCGACAGTCCAACTACAACTCATGCTCATTTCCAAACTTAGCGACCTGCCACGTCTGCACAGGTTAGCCGTCGCCTAAACCTCCGCCATGACCTGTCCCTCATCCTTATCCCCAGCATTAATTGCCATAGAAAACGCCGCCCATGGTTCGCACTCCCTTCCATAGGCCCCTTTTCATTCTCCTTATTAGTTAGGTTAGTATCTTAGGTTAGAATTTAGGGTAATACCCATACTAACCAATTTACACATAGATACTAACTTAGGATATTAACACATAGCCTAGGTCTAGGTTAGATTAACAATAATCTAACCCCTAGGTTAGGTTTTAGTTTTAGGTTACTAACCATTAATAATTCCAGTTAGGTATAACATTTTATATGCCAAGAAAAGACCTAAAATCATGCATCTCCAAACAGGATTCACTCCTATACGGCCGTTAGGCTACAGGAATATACATGACAGAATTATTACCTGGTCCACGTCCGAGACCTTCCAGATATACTTCGATATCGGGAACCAATTCATTTCCCAAGATCAGCCTGAGTCATACTCCTGACCAGCTTAATCAATGCTTCCATACCTTGCAACCTGTTCAAGGTCTGTGATCTAATTTATCACAAACAGATTTAAAGCATTACTTGGATCAATTACACTGATCCAAGACTAGATATTATAGATGAATATCTCTATAATTCATTCCGTGATCAGATTAATATTCAGACACAAAATGAAATAAATAAAAGAGTCTAATCATATTCTGACTCAGTCAAGATCTGCAATCTGCAAGAAATTCAGTACATATCAAGCATGATTTCTGAATCGAGGAACACATCCTTTTACAAGAAATCACATATCAACACTTGTATGCTTAGGAGAAAGTAACAACAGTTCAGGGTGTTACATGCTTCCCTCCTAAAAAGATTCATCGTCCCGATGAATTACATATTAAATTAACCTTCAGGTCAATCAATTTATTAGTACACAAACAATGTGACTACTTCCATATTAAATAGTTTCAGAAATCAATGTCACAACACATTTATTCAACCTGAATAAAGTCTGCCTTAATCTGGCTTTCATAAATACTTAAAAACAATCAGTTCATAAAAGTATATCTTTGTCAACAGTTTTCATTCTGTTGCAAAAAGAGAAGGAAAAGCAATTTTCATCTCTTCCAGGTTTTCCCAAGTTGCACTTTCTTCGTTAAACTGGTCCCACTGGACCTTACATTGCTGAATATCACGATTTCTCAAGTGCAATTGGCGAGTTTCCAGTACTCGTGTGGGTTTAACCACGATTATTCCTGGGTCTTGGACCTGCAAGGAATTCCAATTTAAAACATGTGACAGATCTGAAACGTACTTCTTAAGCAAAGAAATATGGAAAACATCATGCATGCGAGATAAAGCAGGTGGCAATGCTAAACGATAAGCTACAGGATTGATTATTTCGACAATTTCGAAAGGTCCCACAAATCGTGGTGACAACTTGGCAGCCTTGCCAAAAGTTATAGAACTCTTTCTGGGTTTAACACGCAGGAAAACCTTATCCCCAAGCTCAAACTTTCTATCAACCCGCTTAAGGTCAGCATAGCTCTTCTGTCTATCCGCTGCTTCCTTTAATCGTTCACGAATCAGCTTAACTTGCTGTTCCATTTCTGTGAGAATCTCTGGTCCAATTACCACTCTATCCTCAACACTGTCCCAACTTACAGGGGTTCTGCACTTTCTTCCATAAAGTGCTTCAAATGGTGCCATCTTTAGAGATGAGTGATAAGTGTTGTTGTATGCGAACTCAACTAATGGAAGATATTCTTCCCATTTATACTGTTGATCCATGCAATACATTCGCAACATGTCCTCCAACACTTGATTTACCCTCTCAGTTTGTCCATCCGTTTCTGGATGATATGCAGAACTGAAGTTCAGTTTTGTTCCTAGGGCTGCGTTAAGCGTTTGCCAAAACCTTGACGTCATTCTAGGATCCCTGTCAGATATAATCAATTCTGGTACACCATGCAATCTGAAAATTTCGTGTACGAACCTCTTGGCCAGCACTGGTGAATCATCCTTTAGATTTCCAGCGATGAAATGAGCTACCTTAGTCAGTTTATCTACAACTACCAGGATAACATCATGCTTATTCCTGGACATAGGTAGTCCTTGTACAAAATCCATGGTTATTACTTGCCATTTGTACTGCGGTATGCTATGAGGATATAACAGTCCAGCAGGGTGCATATGCTCTGCCTTCACCCGCTGACATTCCAGGCAATGAGTCACAAAATTTATCACATCCTTTTTCATACCTTTCCAGAAGTATTGCTGTTTCAAATCAGCTAGCATTTTTGTGATACCTGGGTGTCCAGAGAAAGGTGAATTATGAAATTCAACTAACAACTTCTTTCTCAAATCATTCAGCACAGGTACATATACCCTATTTTCATAACGCAAGATTCCTTCATTATCAAAATGAAAACCTTCATACCTTTTATCCTTAGGTTCTGCAGCAAGCGCTGCTTTTACTTGCTGGAAGTATGCATCTGATTCTGAGGCACTTTTTACCTCGTCTTTAAACTGAGTTCTCAATGTTATAAGAGCAGAAATGTGCCTCCTACGACTTAGAGCATCAGCTACTCTATTCTCCTTCCCTTTGATATAGCTAATATCAAAGTCATATTGTGATAAAAATTCTAACCACCTTCTTTGTCTGGCATTCAGATTGGGCTGAGTAAAAATATATTTCAGTCCCAAGTGATCAGTTTTCAACTCAAAAGGTTTTCCAAGTAAATAGTGTCTCCAGACTTGAAGCGCATGAACAATGGCAGCAAGTTCCAAATCATGAGGGGCATAATTCAGCTCATGTAACTTAAGTTTTCTACTTTCATAAGCTATGACCTGATCATTTTGTAACAAAACACCTCCAAGGCCTTCCCCAGAAGCATCCGTTACAACAGTAAAATTCCCATTAGGGTCTGGTACAGCCAATATAGGTGCAGAAGTCAACTGGTCTTTCAGACTTTTGAAAGCCGCTTCGCACTTGTCATTCCACATGAATTTCTTATCCTTCTTTTGCAATGAAGTTATTGGTGCAGCTACCTTAGAAAAATCCTTTACAAATTTTCTATAGTAACCTGCAAGACCCATGAAGCTTCTTACTTCGTGCACATTCTTTGGTGCAGGCCACTCAGTTATTGCCACTATTTTTGAAGGATCTACAGCGATTCCTTCTTTACTTATGACATGACCCAAATAGTGAACTTCTGAATCAAAGAAAGAACATTTGGATAACTTACCATACAACTTTCTCTTTCTCAAAATTCCCAAAACTATCTTCAAATGCTCATTGTGCTCTTCAACGCTCTTAGAATAAATGAGAATATCGTCCAAGAATACAAGCACAAACTTGTCCAGGTATTCTTGAAAAATATTGTTCATTAAATTCATAAAGGCTGCGGGTGCATTAGTTAATCCGAAGGGTAGAACTGTGAATTCATAATGTCCGTACCTTGTTCGGAAAGCTGTTTTATGAATATCTTCCTCTTTAATCCTTAACTGATGATAACCAGATCGAAGGTCTATCTTAGAATAAACCGCTGCTCCACGCATCTGATCAAACAGATCATCGATCCTAGGAAGTGGATATCGGTTCTTGATTGTTGCTTTGTTCAACATCCGATAATCAATACACAGCCTTAGTGTTCCATCCTTCTTTTTCACAAATATCACAGGTGCTCCCCAAGGTGAAACACTTGGTCTAATCAATCCTTTAGACAAAAGCTCTTGTAATTGTGCCTTAAGCTCGACTAACTCAGTAGTAGTCATCCGATAAGGCGCCTTGGAAATAGGTTCAGTTCCAGGCTTGATTTCAATGGTAAAATCAAATTCTCTCTTGGGTGGTAACCCTGGTAATTCCTCAGGAAAAACATCCCTGAAACTTTGTAACAGTGGAATTTGCTTCATGTAATCACCATCTTCTTCTGAAGATTCAGATATCTTTACTGCATAAAGAGTACATCCTTTATTCTTAGCCTTTTTAAGCTGCATAGCTGACAGTTTTCTAACTGAAATTTCTCGTTTCACACCTTGAATCTCTGCTGATTCCAGCTGATCATCTAAACATTTTATGTTCTTTTCATAGCAATCTACCTTTGCTTTATGGTCAGCTAACCAATTAACACCGATGACAATGTCATACGATCCCAAAGGTGCAACATAGAGATCAACTTCCGTGGAGAAATTAGGTAAATCAAGGACTGCTCCAAAGAGACACATACTCACTGTATGAACAGAATTATTACCATACTCTACAGTCCAAGATTTATCCATTTTCCCAGCTTTTCTTTTAAGTTTAGAAGCAAGTTTATTAGAAATAAAACATTCAGTAGCTCCTGTATCAAAAAGAATAGTGACAGGTATGCCGAATAACTTACCCGGAACTTCTATAGGTGTTGCTTGCTTTTCAGCTTGCTTGTCTGCTACTGCAGCATGTATCTTATGCTGCTGATTACGATCATCCTTCTTTAAAGGACATTGATTTGCGTAATGATCTTTACCACAAGTGTAGCAGCCTCCTACAGGTCCCTTCTTAGGCTCAGCATTACCTCCAGCCTTGTAATTGTCACGCTGTCCTCCATAGGACTTCTGTCCATTATTATAATTTTTAACAAAATTATCCCTTATATTTCCAGCAGGCTTATTTACTGCTGCTTTCTTATTGTTATCTCCTGGAAACTTACTCTTGTTTCCAAACTTTTTCCACGGTCCTTTTCTGGGTGCTAGAGAGGTTGAAGAAGGGTTTGCAGTCTTCTTCCGCACTTCCTCCTTATGAGCAGAAATAGCCTTTAATTTCTGTTCTTGCCTTATGGCCTTTTCAACAACTCCTTCCATAGTGGTTGGACTGTGAACATCGACCTCTCCCCCTATCACAGGATTCAATCCCATGATGAATTTCCGTATCCTGAACTTTTCGTCAGTTTGATACTGCGGTACATACTTGAGGAGTTTTGTAAACCGCTCCCAGAATTCAGTTACCGTTAGCTTCCCTTGAACTAAGTTCTGGAATTCTGTCATTTTCTGATCATAGAAAAGTTGTGGCAGCCACCGTTGCCTAAAATAGCCTTTAAATTGATCCCAAGTAATGTTGGTCTCATCAATGTTTAGCTCAGCTTTTCGGCTATCCCACCACGAAGACGCTTCGTGAGAAAGCTGATAGGCTCCCCAAATAGCTTTGGTTTCCTCTGAGAAGTTCCTTATAGCAAAGTACTTCTCCATTTCGCTGAGCCAGTTCTCAGCTCCATCTCCTAATGTGGTGCCATCATACTTAGGTGGACTTATCCTTTTTATATCATTAGTGAGTTCTGCTGCCAATCTGGCCTTTTTGTTTTCTGGTTGGACAGGTGCATTTCCAGCATTAACATCAACACCCATTTCGGGGTTGTCCTCAGGAGGTTGCTGATTATTATTATCAGCCTCTTCATCCTCCTCATTTCCCGTCACCTGCTGTTCAAGCACAGCTAAGCGATCTCTTGTGTCCAACAGGGCAGCAAGGATCTCATCAAGTTTCTGGGTTGTTGCCGCTCCTCCTTCAGGTGGAGCATTACTCGCAACGTTCCCCCTTGTTCTAACCATTTTCTGTTACAAGAAAAATTCAGGTTTTTATCAGATTATGGACTCAATAGGTCCAAGAGCTGCAACCTTCAGCTCTGATACCAAGATGTAACATCCTCATTTTAGACAATAGAACAAGTCATTTTTTTTTTTTGATAATTGCATACTGGTTCCAAATACATAATTTAGAACTCGCAATTCAAATAACCATTTATATAACAGACAACCATATGCAGCTGTAATGACTCGGAGTACCTCCGATCTATTCATTCCATGACTCGGTAATCTACCGATCTATTCATGAGTAATAAGAGTCGGTGTTTTTATTTAACACATTACTCTTGCGGTTCTCTTCCCTAATCTGGGATTCAGAATGCTCTGTCCAAGGAATCTAACTGAATAATTGTTACTATTATTCATCGGCATCTCATCCCTTAGACTAGGTGAATTAGGACAACGCAATCAGCAGCTTGCGATACTTTGGCCAAAGATTTGAAACATACTGTTCATGTCTCGTATTCCTTAACGGCATACTCGTCAATCTGGAATACGTCCTTCACCCCATTCTTATGTTATATAGAATGTCTTATACTGACTACCGTCAGTCCTTCCTTTCACAACTGAATCACTCGGAGGCAGATTAACAAGGTGATAATGTTATATGGATGCCCACGAGGATTAGGGATATGATGACATACTGGTTCAACCTTACAGTTCAACCAGTGTGTCATGATACCCCGAATCTCCGAGGCAGCCTTATAACATGACCACGTTCTTAATCGGTCCCAGGGTAACTCGTGCGAAATCAAGTGTAAATCTTAGCGATCAATGCAAAGGGTGTCGCCATAAGTCATCTGCATTATTGTAACTTCGAGAAGATCCTAATCTTCTCGGAGGTACAACTCTGCAGTTGACTTATGTCGTCAACCTTTAAATCCGCCTCGAAAAGATCTACTCAGTAACAAGCGTTACGCACTTGAGTTTAAATTACTTTTAAAGACTTATCCCTAAGGTTAGCCTTTCCAAATCCCTGGATTCTTCGTCTTAAGACGACCCTCCTCTATAAAACCCATTACATGGTAGAGGTATTACGGTCAGTTCTCATCAAGGAGTCATTAGAATACACTTGATTCTAAAGCAACAGAATCGGACAATATCTCATAACCTTTGCTTGAGATTGCCTTCTGAACTCCATTTGTTTGCATATCAGTTCTCTTAACTGAATTTATATCATACTTTTTAGTATAAAGATATAAATGATTAAGAATCCAATTTAATATTGTCCTGTCATACTTAGGACTAGGGATTAGTAATTTAATCCAGTTTGTTTAGCGTTCTCTTTTAGGCTCACTTTTAACCTATCTTCTAGAAAGACAAATATTTAATTCCAATATTGCTTTCGCTAGAACAGATTAGAACTTCTAAATACTCATAAGAATTCAATCTCATTTTCTTGCAAGCTTTCATTGTCAATCACAAAAGCATCGATATTATACAATGATAACAATGCCCCTTCGTTACATAAACCGAAGAAGGTCAACTTTCAGAAATAGAATACAACACATAAGTATCAAACACTTATTTCCATTCCTTTCAAAACTATACAATTACATTTTTTGCAACAGCATACTTGATACAATGCTTAACGGAAAAGAAACATCTTTTCACATATAGTACATCTATAAAATCAAGCTGTAATTCATTATAAATCAAATAAACAATCTGATCAGCCTGTCAGATCTGCATTGCTTTTACCTCTTACGGCAACCATCTGCAAAAATAGTCAACATGAGTCAGTTCAATGAACTGAGCATGATAAGCACTAACTTTTAAAACAATTGCAATCCATCAATTGTTTTCATTAAACACCCTGTTTAAATGAGATCAAATATCCAAATAAGTAAACATATTCAGACTATGTCCTTGTAATACAGAATGATTACAAATATGTAACTCTATCATTGTTACAAATAGTCTTAATCACTTTCTAATATTTCATCAAATATTAAAAGAATCAAGGAACGAATGTACACAACAATCATTGAATCCAAAATCACAACATTGGTCAGATCGTTTCATTCTTCCAAAAGGGAAACAACATAACAATTCGGAATTCCACCAATATGTTACAAAACAATTTCCCACTGTTAGATAAATATCAACAAGTATTAAATAAAGGAAGAGAAAGAACCTATCCATTCATACTTCCTTTCACATAAGTTCATCACTGTACCGTCTTTACATATAAAAACATTCAACCAGTATATAAATGAACAAGTTAAACAAGCCACAAGCAAGATCGCTGTTCTAAATCAAGAAATAGAAACACAGCAAAACTCCTGCACAGCAGCTAACACATCAATCAATCCATAAATCAACCTGAAGTCCAATACTAGATTCTTCTAAGCACATTAAGGCTTTCGAACCAAGTTCGAAATCAAGAAACTTCAAGCGTATTGTTGTAAACAACAACTCTATAGCATAAGCAATTTGAGGTTTCCTAGGGACTATGCTATGTTGACCACACAGTATTTCCAAATCATGCTCAGTCAAATCGGACTGAATAAATGGAAAGGAACATAGCATACTTATTCTTGCTCAGTCAAAATCGGACTGAAGTAAAAGAAATGAATACAACCAATCGATCCTTACCTTGGCGCATGCAAGTCTTAGTGTGATATTCGCGACTTACCCAAACAAGGTCAGAACACGAAACAGTCATCCATACTCAAGGATCTCAACAGTGACAAAGACAGTGTCCAAAGTCAAGTTCAGAAAGAGACAGAAGTACCAGCTACCTTTCCAGAATTCCAAATGATTCAAACGGAGGTAACAATTCAAGCAAATGCATATGAATTCATACTGATGTTCATCAACGAAGCATAATAAGAATCAGACGAACAGATTAATCTCTGATTTCAAACCAAGAACCCGACTGAACTCTGCCAACCTTTTTACACAAATTTGTACAGGTTGAAGACGTACATGTCCACCTAAGAATCTGTACCTCAAAATCCCTGAAACACGAAGGAATTCCAATCGCAATAACAAGATCGAAATACATGTTATTCCATTAAGTCGCCGGCACATAAAATACCAACAACTTAACTTTATTCGGCTCAAAAATAAAATGAATCATTCAATCGACTCCTCAGAGTCGTCCAATTCACAACAGTA
Source organism: Taxus chinensis (assembly GCA_019776745.2). NCBI lineage: Eukaryota > Viridiplantae > Streptophyta > Pinopsida > Cupressales > Taxaceae > Taxus > Taxus chinensis. The sequence goes on from CM034147.1 coordinate 336,701,589, forward strand.
TAAATCTATATATTCACACTGTAAACTGTTAATGGTTTTGTACTCATAACCACTGAACCCTACAGCAACGTACTATGAAATTGGTTGATAAATCCATCTATGCCATTCATGGCAAACATTCAGAATGAAACAAGTGAAGCAAATCGAATACCCATTTCAAGCAAGGAAATCAACTGAGCCGCTTCGAAACTTTCAAACAGCTTTCACAAAGAAATGCAATACATACCCAGGAAATCTATACTCATTATTTATTACAAATAACCGTGGTCAGAAGGCCTGTTCCTTTCTCTATAAGGCTTCCACGAAATCAAATAACAAAACACAAGGATGAATCTACATCCACAACAGTAGATAGCTATATATGATTCAATCAAGGACTCCACTGAGTCGTTATAATAAAGTATAGATGTAACAATATTATACACAGTCAACAATAATCCCGTTTCCACAATAACAAGGAAAACACTTCCGCTGGGTCGTAAAGACTACGGTAACACAACAGTTGCCTGTTCCAAGCCAAAAATTTGAAAACAAATGAAACCCGAAAGTATCATTAGTCGCTGTCAACAAATCCCACGACAGAGTTCCCAAAGAAGCAATAATACTGATCAATCTTACAGTATTCATCAGAATCATTCCATACAGTTTCCATAACAAGAAACAGCGACCACAAATCAAAAACATACAGTGGTCTTATACTACACACAGGTATATTCTAAGGGCTCACGCCAAACAGGCCGAACACTCAAACTTTTATATATAAATACCTCACATGTATAAGCCAGAATGAATACTCAAAGCAAATAGAGCCGAAATTCGATTTCAATAAACACCCATCAAGAGGAAATTGAAAAATCGAACCAGAAGAGATACAGTGCCAAAAATCAAACAAGATCTCCATAGAAAATTCATCTAATTTTCACAAAACATTTGAACAGAGTTGTTCTAATGAAAGCACTTGAAAGACAGCAAGATATTTAAAGGTTAGGGCCTAACATGCCTGTATTTTGATCAAATTTCCGAAGCAGACCACAGGAAGAGCTCAAACTTCCTTTTCTTTTTCCTCGATAAAGCGACCAACAAAATTTCGCTGTCTCCATCACATATATATCTTCCAAGACAGAGAAAAGAGCCAGAGAAATTCATTCTTGCCATGCAACTCAAGGAGAACTGGTGCGAAGAACCAGTAAACAAGCAGAGAGAGAGAGAGAGAAGACCGAAAATCGCGACAAACCAAACAAACCTTCAACTTCCCGTTTGCATGCCTTCTCGCGAGTTCCGAGCTCGTCTCCCTAGAACATTGAATGTCATTAAACCAACTTTCCCGCTTAAACTCAACTTCCACCGACCGCCAGAATTGGCGACAGTCCAACTACAACTCATGCTCATTTCCAAACTTAGCGACCTGCCACGTCTGCACAGGTTAGCCGTCGCCTAAACCTCCGCCATGACCTGTCCCTCATCCTTATCCCCAGCATTAATTGCCATAGAAAACGCCGCCCATGGTTCGCACTCCCTTCCATAGGCCCCTTTTCATTCTCCTTATTAGTTAGGTTAGTATCTTAGGTTAGAATTTAGGGTAATACCCATACTAACCAATTTACACATAGATACTAACTTAGGATATTAACACATAGCCTAGGTCTAGGTTAGATTAACAATAATCTAACCCCTAGGTTAGGTTTTAGTTTTAGGTTACTAACCATTAATAATTCCAGTTAGGTATAACATTTTATATGCCAAGAAAAGACCTAAAATCATGCATCTCCAAACAGGATTCACTCCTATACGGCCGTTAGGCTACAGGAATATACATGACAGAATTATTACCTGGTCCACGTCCGAGACCTTCCAGATATACTTCGATATCGGGAACCAATTCATTTCCCAAGATCAGCCTGAGTCATACTCCTGACCAGCTTAATCAATGCTTCCATACCTTGCAACCTGTTCAAGGTCTGTGATCTAATTTATCACAAACAGATTTAAAGCATTACTTGGATCAATTACACTGATCCAAGACTAGATATTATAGATGAATATCTCTATAATTCATTCCGTGATCAGATTAATATTCAGACACAAAATGAAATAAATAAAAGAGTCTATTCATATTTTGACTCAGTCAAGATCTGCAATCTGCAAGAAATTCAGTACATATCAAGCATGATTTCTGAATCGAGGAACACATCCTTTTACTAGAAATCACATATCAACACTTGTATGCTTAGGAGAAAGTAACAAAGACAACTGTTATCCTTGGAGTCTACAGAGGAAATGGTCACACATTTGGAGAAGGAAGATAAGTTGAAGATCGTAGGGCTTGTCATAGAGTACAAAGTAGTGCTTGTTGATGTAAGGGCTGCTTCCCAGACTATTGAAGCTATGTATGACAATTACGCAAATAGAGACAAAGTGGCAGGTGCCTTGGTCACCACCCATGAGGTAGAACTCAAGGAGTTCTAGGAGAAAAACAAGGGGAATAGGGTGGAAAGAGACAAAATCCTTGCCGAGTTTGAGAAGAAATCAGAGGCCATTAAAACCTTAAGGGCTTCGATCAAAAACCGATTGAAGGAGTTATATCTGCGTATCACACGAAGAATGGACACGTTAGAGGATATATGAAAGGAATTGGAGAAGATCATGGATACTATGAGTGCACAACGAGATGGACTAAATTTTGGGGAGGTGAGCACCCTGTTCGACAACCTCTATCTAAGAGAGCAGGATGAAGTCAATGCCTGGAATAAATTAGAGTTCAACTTGAAAAAGGATTTTCCCAGTCTGTTGTAGTGATTCTTTCATTTTCCCATTCTTTCTTCTTTCCCCATTCTTTATCCTTTCCCCATTCTTTCATCCCCTTATTCTTTTTCCTAGGCATATGCCTATTGTATTATTTCTCTCACTAAGAGGACTGTTCCCACAAATGGAGAATAGGCGTAGTGTGGAGTGATGTTGAGCCCCTAGAATATTGACTAAGTACAAAAGGCACACAGGTGCGCAAGGTCTCAGTTAAGGAAAGGCGCGCAAGGGCAAAGAACGCAAGGCAGGGTTTAAGAAAAGGGTTTAAGGAATCTTGTGGCATGTACGATGTGTGTAAATAGAACCAAGGGTTTGGGACTTAGTCAAATTAGATGTTTGGGGTAGAACACATGAAAATCATGACCTGATTGTGCGTGGATAAGGTGCCATCCTGGTGACAGGTTGGCCCAGGAAGGAGAATGCTTGCGGTAGAAGCTTCTAGAAGCACATCATGGTATAAAGTGGAAGGCTCGGGCCTGGAGGAGCATTCTTGGATGGAGGACCACATTCAGACACTTGGCATCAGATTTGAGGGTGCTGGAGGATGAGTTGGCAGCCCAGAAAAGCTATAAATACAAGCACCTGTAGAGTAAACAGATATACTTAGAGAGTGGGAAAAGCTCTGTAGAAATACTTTAAGAACTATACTAGTGGGTAATTTTATTAGGGAAAGGATGTATGGGTCAAGGGGATTGTAATTTTTCTTTTTGGTAGCATAGTTACATTAGTCCAGTTGTAATGCATGATTGCGGTCTGCTTCTCTGTAACACTCTGTAATGGCTCCATGAATGTAATGAGGTTATCGGTTATATATATATATATATATATATATGAATATCAATGGTTCTGATGAATACATCTTACTCATATGTCTTATTTCATTTATGTTTATGTTAAGTATGGATGTTTGTATACTTCTTTCTATTATGATGCAAGTTATATAATTTGTTAAGTACACCGTGTGGAATGACTGCAAGGATCTAGAGGTCATTCTAAGCTCTATGGTTCTTGTATGTATTAAATCCTTTTGAAATATCTTAAACAAAAATCATAGATGATGTTTCCCACTAAATTCACATAAAAGAGACACTTGGTACCCACGCGTGCCTCGGGTGAGCACCCAACTTCCGCTGGGTGATAGGCCGGCGCGTATGGGGTTCCTTTTCTTTTGTGATAGGGGTAAAAATGACTACAGGATTATGGTCAATGCATGGATAACGTGAGGAGAGTGTTTTGAGACACTCATGTGACTATCATATTGAATATACATGTGTAATCAGGGTTTACAGGTGTTCATCTAGACCTAGTCTAGGTACTTGAAGGCCAAATAAAGCATGAGAGTTATTTACAGGGCTATGTGATCTCATAGAAGCATGTAGAGGTGTGATACATTTTTTCTTAAGTGTTTTAGGTCATTTTAAAGAGCTTGGAAGTAGAGGTATGGTGTTTATCTACCTGGTCTAGGCCTAAACTAGACCTAATCAATCTGCTTGGTGGCCTATTGGTGCATGATTCTCACTTTTAGAAGTGTGTGAGCCCTTAGAGATGATTGGAAAGGTTAGTCACATCAGTTTCATTATGTAAATGCATTTAGAAGAGGTGGCGTGATTTTTTTTGGTATTATAATACTTTATAGTGACCTAAACTAGGAAAAACCCTAAGGCCTAGTCATGTAAATGAGTTAGGTGGTGAAAATGTAGACCTTTTATGATAATTTAATGATTGGATATGATTCATATATGTTTCTTAGTGGTGCGGGAAAATTTTCAAGTAAAATTTATGGTGTTTTGAGAAAAACAAGTTTCAAGAAAGCATGTTTTATAGCTCGATATGAGAGAAATTGATTTGGTTAGCACATGTAACATTTTAATGGGTCCTAAGTCTTTTAGGTATGTTTAATCATCTAATTAAGAAGATATAATATTTGGGATGTGATCAAATGAGGCCCTATCTTTTATATACAAGTGTTAAGATGGTAAGAAGGTCAAAACCCTTCTTAAACCCTAGTCTAATAGTGATGGATGAATTTATTTTTTTTTGAGCCCAAAATGGATTGGATAATCAAATTTTATGATTGGGTGATGGAGAGGAATCTCCCATCTTTCATATGGCAGTGATTTCATGTCATGACACCGAGTGGAGTCCACTCAAAAGTTCTTATTTTTTAGGAAATTAGGTTTTACTCTTAGGTTTTCCATTAGACATAATACCTAAATTAGTTTTATGATATGTGTTGGATCTATGATACATGTTTGAATACATTTTAGATCTTGGTGAAGTGTTTTGATGACCTGTATAGGTCAAAATATGTTGACTAGTTTTTAGCAATCATGGTGAATGAGTATCCTTAAGAACTTATGACCTAAGTTGATGATGAACAATGAACATGGATTTGAAATTGTTTTATACATCCTATTTGACATTTTTCATGTTTTTAAAGCTCTTAAAATGAGTTGATGTAGCATGGTTGAGGTAATAAGTTGACCTAGTTTGACTCGTTCAAGACAACACTACTTTTGAAATAAGATTGGTCTGGAAGACCAATATTTTGGCTTAGATGATGATGTATATCCACTTGAGAGTGATTAGGGAATAAATTTTATCCTATTTCATGTATTTATAATTCATTATCAGCAATGGTTTAAGAAGGTATATTTTCCAAAACAGGTTCCTGAGAAACTCAATTTGTTAAAGGGGAGAAGTTGTTCTATTTGAGTTTTTGGATGATTCATGAGGTATAACATGATTATAAGTGTTATTTAGGTCATTTTATTTCTAATTAGTGGATACATGTTATAGTTGAGTTTTTTTGTGTGATATTGGGCTTAGTTGTTGGTGACTAGTTCCTAGAGGTGTTTGGTTTGAGTAGGAAACAATCCTACTTGGTGGTGATGTGAATGAAATGGATGATGAAGAAGTTTTTGAGATGATGGAAGGTGTTTATATATATTTTTTACATGTGTGAATCCTTTGGAGGCATGACATAGCTAGAGTTAGTGTTTGGAGTCCTCAATGAGCTCGGTGGAAAATAAATCAGGCTACTTGTTATAGTTGTGCAAGTTTGAGAGTCTTGATGCATTATCGACCCATATGGGTCTTTCATGTTTATTTATATGAGTATCCATGTGTTTTTTATGTTTTACATGACAAACCTTAAGGATCATGGCTGACCTAGCTATGTTTAGGATTTTATTCAAGTATAAAAGTGTATGTAATTGATCATTTTGAACTAGTGTTGTGAGAGGGGGAAAATTTGAGCTAGGTATGAGTGTGAAAGTGATATGAGGGCATCAAGAAAAAGATAAGAGAGTGTGTGAATGTATAAGGAGTTTTGAATAGCTATTGTGCAAGGATAATTGTCCAAATTAGTCCATGAAAGAACAAGTTTGAGAAAAGTAAGAAAAGGTGAATTTGAAGATGATTTTAAGGTGTATGAGCTGAATTTTGTGATCACTATATGTTGTGTGAGTAGCATTTCATTAGTGGTCTTCCATTTTCAAAACTTATGTGATGAGTAATATTCATACAATTCCTTTTGTGCTCATATATAAATTTTCCATGCTAAATAAAAAATCTAATACCTAGTAGCTTCTAAGCAATCAATCAAACTCTATAGAACCATAAAGATAAGAGATTATGAGAAACAACTTCTTATATGCATACACAATATTAAATCAAATGCTAAGCTATTTCTTACTCTCTAGATTGCAAATATAATAAAATGAACCTATTTAGATCACTTCTAGAAATCAAAGGGGAGTGGTTCCTCAAAGATTGAAGATGGAATCTCACCAAAACATGGCTATAATGCCATTTTTGGATCTTCCCATGCTCTTAAATTTGAGAGAATGGATGCAAGATGAGGAAGCTATTTCCTTCAATGGAATGGCTCAAGATAAAAATTCCTAAAGTTTATCCTCGGGAAAATAAGGTGTAAGAAGAATGGTAAGGGGGAGGGTTTATTATATAGCTTGCATGAAGAGGAAAGGCTAGAAAATTGATGAATGTGGGATAAACCCCAAAGAGGAAGTACAAAGGCCATGTATGTTTAATAAAGTATGTCCACTTTGTGGGAGTTGAAAGGGGGTTTAATTAATCAAAGGTGATTAATTAATAGAAGGGGGGATTCCTAGAGAGGCTTTAGAAGAATGTTAGTATGATTTGTAGGATTTAAAGAGAGGAAATGGTTTAATAAATGAAGATTTATTGATTTAGACTAGTATGCGTAGTTAATTAATAATAATTAATTGACCTACGTAGAAGTGGACGGTAATTAACCAAAGGTCATTAATCGACATTCTAAGTGATAGGAGGGATAATTAATTAGTGAAATGTAATTAATTAATGATAGTAGAGGGATACTTGTGGGTTATTTATAAAGGGTCGTCAATTTATAGAAAAGAGGATAGTTAGTGCAATTTAGGTATTAAAATTGCTTGACCAAATTTTGGGTGTATACATTTTCCCCTCTTTGGGGTGGTGTAAGAGAAGCCACTTCAAAGATAGTACACAAGTGTGAACAAGTGAATTATTTGAAGGGATAGAAGAAAAATTAGTAGAGTGAATGATGTCCCCTCGAGTGTTGGTAGGGTGATGAAAGAGTTTGATCAATGATTGAACATATGAAGAGAAGAGACCGAAGCGGGGTAAAATCCCATTATAGTGGGAGACAGACAATGATATACCGATAATCGATATAGAGGAGAAATTCAAGCTTTGATCCCTACATAATACCAGTACATACTTTTTTTTTGAAAATTTCATGGGGGTATTGTTGTGAAGAACAAGATATGATTTTCTTAAAATATATTCTTGGAAATGATTTTCAACAGGTGATCCCTATTTCCCCAAGTGAGTTGGAAGAATAGTGTTAATAGAATAGAATGATATGGAAGAAAAGGAAGATGAAGGGGATGAAAATAGCTTGCATCTAGCTGATGTAAAAACCACATTATGTCATCAAGTTGTAAGTGATCTATGTCATCGATCCTTATTAAAATATGTGCATACAAAAAAAGTGTATAATAACATAGAAAGATATAATACAAACATTTTCTCATTTCCAAAACACTAACTCAATGCAACATACATAATATAATGCAATACGATAAAGTAAACAAGATAACCTAACAGGGAAACAAGTACAAATAGACATACTCAAACAAACAACGTTCAAGACAGTTGCACAAATGTTTTTGTTATTAAATTGTGATTCTAACCTATGCCAATGAATGAAAGAGGATAAGAATGATGTGAGGTGAATAAATGAAGTAGAAGTCCATTAAAAAATAAATCGAGCCCTAAGAGATTGCCCCAAGAAATGTGTTCGTGCAAAGGAAAATAGAGATAGCGAGAAAACTAGCTTTTGTTGATGGAGGGTAGATTCAAATGATCTGCGAGTCACGTATAAGAACAAGAGAGATTCAAAGAAATATGTTTTATAGAACAATTTTTGATGTTCAAGTACAATGCGTTTGACACATATTTTAGCTGCGTGCATGTCGTCTACCAATTTTTGAAAAATTTTGATTTTTATAAAAAAAATGGATTTTTAAATGATTTTAATATTTGTTTGGATTTTTATTTTTTTACAAATTTGTAGGATTTTTTTATTGTTTTAAAAGAATTATAGGAGAGAAGATCACCTGAAAGCAAGAAAAATTCCCCAGGGATAAAAAATGGTCGCTAGGTAGCAAAAATATGCCCCGACTAGATGAAAACGGGTGAAAAGTGATCATTTAGTAAAAATAATCCTTGCAAAGAGTATTGGAAGAAATTAGTAGAATCATGTCGGCCTTAGAGCACTATGGGAGCAAGAAATGTGATGAGTTAGGGCAGCACAACTATAAATAATAGGTTAGAGAGGGTAAAATCTCACCACAGTGAATTACTATTACCAAACCCTACTATTTTTACCATTGATTATGCTTTGATTTGTGGGATACATGGCTCAATCTTAGGATCGTACGAGGTGCGTGGACATTGTTCGAGAGTACATGAAGCTTTGCAAGGATAGTGACCAGGTATGTAAATAAAAAATCCTTTGTTTTGACCCTTTGTCTTGCATTTATTAGGGGTAGGAAATTTAGGTGGCAACGCTCACGCACCCCTTTGGGCGCGTAAGCATTGATATACATGATTTTCACACATACACTACCATGCAAAGGAAAAAAGGGTAAAGTGGGGGTCTACATGCGCATATGCATTAAAATCATGCATACATGGGTGCGATGGCACTTCAAGGGGCATGTATACGCTAAAAAGAGAAAAAAAATTAGTTTTTGGACAATTTAGAAGATTTTTTGGAATTTATACAAGAATGTAGGAATGTTAGTGTTAGAGTAGGTATTTACCTTAGCTCATGTTCACCTAGGTATTTTAATTATATTCTATTTTATTTATCCTCACCCACTTATGTGTGGATATTTCTTTTATCTTATTTAGATATTAGGAAAATATTGTCTAGTTATTATGACCAGTTCTTTCCTAAATCTATGGTCTTGATTAGTTATTCGATGACTAATTTTTTCCTTGATTAATGGCTTGATCTATGACCTTGACTGGTTCTTAGATTGATCTTCCTTTCCTATATAAGCAAGGCCCATTCTCATTGTACATATGAGGGTTCCATAATAATATATGATATTATTGTTCTTTGTTTGCAAAATCTTTTGTAAATTTATTCTAGTGAATTTCTTTCATCTTATCAAATGTGGTGTGATATGATCATCTAAGATCTTCATGGATTGAAACAATCTTCTTATCATTCCTTTCATGTTATTAGAGTGATAGATGATGTAGACATGCATCTATAATTTTTTCTTTGCAAACAATGGTTTATTGTTTTCATGTATTCTAAATTTGTTATCACTATTTTGCAATATGCATTTTTATGCAAAATGGAGTGCATCATTGGATTTAGAAGGTGTCAAAACCCTAGAATTGACTGTAAACTTGACCATGTTCTGAGATAGTCGAATCTAGACATTTTTAAGGGTTTTTTTGTACATTTCTCCACAAATTTGTACAATTATGTACAAACAATTTTTTTTGACACAAAAATTATATCAAATTTTTGGGTTTTTTCGAGAAATTTTTTGGGTTTCTCTCTTTTTTTTATACAGGTGCCAGAAAAAGATATATTTGCAGTCTAAGTTTGTATTACCAATTGTACTTTTGGGTGCATTCTTTTATCATTGGATGCATATCAGTACTTCTGGGTGCATTCTTTTATCCATTGAATATATACGTGCACGCTCTAGATGCAATGATTTACCCTCTAGACATGTAGGTTTTGGGAATAGTCTTTTATCCTTCGGTCACAAGTCTGTATCATGTGGATGCACTTATTTACCCTTTGGATATTTGGGTGTCACGTGTACCTTTTAAAAAAATCAGCATTAAAATATTATTTTTTAATAGAAAAACCTTCTAGATCTCATAACTTTTGATCTGTAGCTCATATTAAGGTGATCTTTTTTAGATTGTGTATTTTTTTGAGATCTTCACATTGGTGACATTTTTATACACATATTTCAAATGTAAAAGTTACTTTTAGCCATTGTAATATTTACACGCACTACATTATAGAGTGCCAAATTTGGGGGGTTGTTGTAATCACTTGTGGACATAATTTCAGTTGAGCCCGACATCCTAAACTTTTGGGTTTTTTGTTCTTGTATCTATCATAGATTCTGAGAATGATATGCTTTGTCCAAATTATGGAGACTTCAGGAGGATATGGCTAAATTTTTGGAACAAAATAGATCACTTAAAAATAAAAACTCTCTTCTTCTTAACCTCATTTATGAGAAGGATACACTAATACACTCCCTACAACAGAAGCTTTCTCACTTACAACATCTACCTCATATTGTGGACATTCATATTCATGCTCCTAGTCCACTTACAACTATTTCTCATGTATCCACTAACCTTAATCTATCAGTTTCTGAGTTTTCTCCTGCTCCTCAACCTATTAGGCTTGTTACTGCATGTTCTTCTACATATGTGCCTATCATAGCTACACACTCATAGTATCCCACATAAGCTCCTTCTCCTCACATGAATGGCTCTTTTGAGAAGCATACCACTGCATTCGGTTCTCACATGCTCTGTTCTATGGGTTTCACTAGCGGAGGTATTGACAGAGATTCACATGGTATTGTTTCCCCTATTCCACATGTTAAGTGGAATTATTGTCATCGAATTGTTTTTAGAGTAGGTACTTCATTGGGATCACACATGTATAGAGATCCTATTTTTTTCACTCAACTCTTTCTGAGGATCATGAGCTATACATGAGTTATTCACTTTCACTCAGGCTTGAGAAACCTAAGATTTCAGTTATTAGACATGATCTACCTGACACACATTCTAATGTTCATTTGCATGAACCCATTGTGAATTTCACACAAAGTCATCTACATGCATCTTCTTCATCCATCTGTGTTGATTTGGGGTGGATATCTGATCACTCGTGGTAGCGACATAGGGATTCGTTGAGAGGAATCTACAGGTGTAGCTCCTCCACCATTCATCCTCTTGCTCCACTTTCTATACCTTTTTCATTGTAATGATCTTTGTTTTGATTATTTTTCTTTAGCAGGTGTAGTGTATCTCTCTTGTTGAGATATTTTATATTTGTATTTTTTTACATTTTTGGCATGTTGAAAATATCTCTTATGGAAAAGTTATTTTGGTGAAGCTCAATTTTATTTTGTCAGTGTTTGAGTAGTTGTTTTGACAACTCATATGGATTTGTATCATCATTCCACCCATTTAGTAGTATGAGAGGGTGTGGATTTGCACCTGATTCTTCAGGTTTTGTGTCCTTTCCTTATTACCTTGGCTTTTCTTAGATCGTGGCACTCCTATTTCTTTAGATCTTGTGTCCTTGCCTTGTTGCCTTGTTTATTGTTCTTATATTGTGGCACACCTATTTGTAGTAGTTGATTGAATTATGTTTGGTGTTTTTTTGCACTTTTGAAATCACTTCGTTGACAATCTCCTTGTATGGAGCTATTCTAGTGAAGCCCAATGTCAGTTGTTTTTGAGATTTGTGATCGAGTAGAGGATTCAAACCATAGTGCACACCAAGCTTCTTCAACATTGTAGGAATTTTTTTAGTCGAGATTTTTGGGATGCCTTGCAGTGGGTTTTTGATCTCTCTACTTTGTTATTACTAGTTTTTGGTACCTTCCAATGTCCCTTTTTCCTAGTTACTATACATGAGTACATCATTAATCCTAATTTCCAAGACTCATATTATGGATACGTTACTTTTATTTTAGGCCCCTAGCTTCACTTAAAGGGGGTGTTAGAGAAGGTATTTACCTTAGCTCATGTTCAACTAGGTACTTTATTTACCTTCTATTTTATTTATCCTCACCCACTTATGTGTGGATATTTCTTTTATCTTATTTAGATATTAGGAAGATATTATCTAGTTCTTATGATTAGTTATTTTCTAAATCTTTGGTCTTGAATAGTTCTTTAATGACTAGTTCTTTCCTTGATTTATGGCTTGATCTATGACTTTGAGTGGTTCTTAGATAGATCTTCCTTGCCTATATAAGAAAGGCACATTCTCATTGTACATATGAGAGTTCCATAATAATATATGATGTTACTATTATTTATTTGTAAATTTATTTTGGTGAATTTATTTCAGCTTATCAAATGTGGTGTGATATGATCATTTGAGATCTTCACGGCTTGGAATGATCTTCTTATCATTCCTTTCAGTTAAAACATTATAAGGATGTTTAGAGGAAAAATAGATGAAATTTTGTAGAAGAAGTGATAGGGATAACATGTTTGTATGGTTATGCAAGAGAAGCAAGAGCGGCATGCACGCCCGCATGCTTATAAGGCTATGTATTCCCTTCATGATTGTATCTTCCTGGAGATAACCTTAGATGTCACGGTATTGTCATACATCATGTAGACTCCTTCAATTTCCTTTGGTCACAGTCTCCTCACAGCCTTAGCAGAGAGGTGGCACAATAAGAGCAAGTGTTTCCAATTTATGAGTAATGAGATGACCATCACTTTAGAGGATCTATGGAAGATACTTAGAGTTCCAATCCAGGGACGAATGATTAAGTGTGATGGAGACAATACCCATATTACACAGTTCCTTGTAGACATTTTTGGTGTAACTGACATACCACACCATGGGATGTCCACTCGAATATCTAGGTGCTTCACATATCTTTGTCTTTCTTGTGTGCCCATTTATTTGATCTCTTGTGAGTGGCATTTTGCTACTTGACAAGACTAGAGCATTGTTTCCTTTGGGCCTTATTAGACTTATTCATGGCCTCATCAGTGGAGAGGTGTATTATTGGGGACAATATATTCTTTCTCATTTGTACTAGGATCTTCATCTGATTTCCTATTACAATCAGAGGACCTTGGGGGCAGCCACATTGCTTCAGATATGAGCCTGGGACCACATTGCCATTGGTTGCCCCCTACTAGTTTTGTGAACTAGGGCTCTAGGTGAGCCATCTGTGATGGGTTAGGAACTAGATTAGGAGGACATCCATGCCCACATTAGAGATGCATATTATTATAGGAATTCTTTTGATGAGAGATGACTCCATATGCTGACATGACAGCCATACAAACTCTACCATTAGGTTGATGATGCTACAAAGCTTAGTGTAGCAGCTGTTTAACACTTCTTGATTGGTAGTAGGTACTATATCGCAGAGTGGTACAGGTTGAACCATGTGTAGAGGCATATTGGTATAGTTCGGGGTATCCCTGGTGATGAGATGTGGTATGGTCTCCGATCTAAGAAGACAATTGATATTGACCCACGTATTACACCATGATGAGCTAAGGATAGTTTTAGATAGGTGGTACCGTAACCTTGGGTTCAACTACCACACATTGTTGATCTAAGGGAGATAATGGATTACCATGTATGGTATGTTACATTGTTACCTCATTGTTTTATAATACCACAGGAGGCCATCGATGAAGGTGTTGCAGTAACAACACAAGGTTTACATGCAAATGCCCTTAGGGCTGAGGCGTGGGTACTGGTCACTCCAGGGACAAAGATATGGTCTTTTAATACAAAATCCTAAACATCAGCAGTAGGTGCCACTGTAATAGGTTCTGTTACTACAATAACAGTAGGTGCCACCACATCAGTGTCCTTTAGTATGACATCTTGTATAGTAGCAACAAGTGCCACCATAACATGCACCAATACATCAACAATAATAGGTGTTACAACCAACACAATCACCGTCACCCATAGATAGTCCACATCACGATGGAGGATGTGGAGGAGATGGGTGGATATTAGATAGGTAGCTTCCTTAAGGCAGAAATTATAGTATGTGGTAGCCTTTCAGCCTTAAGCCATCACTGAGAGAGATCAGTTGGCTACATAGCAGGCATAGTGGACTGAAGAGAGAGCACAGTTGATTATAGAGAGAGACAAGCTGGTTGTAGAGAGACTTCAGTGGACCTCCGAGAGGACTCGGGCTCATGCATATGTGGAGAGGTTTATAACAAAGCTTACTATGCTTACGCATGTAGCCACAACAGTGGTTACACCCAATTTTTTTATTTCCCTAGCCACAACAAGTGATGAGGCATCATATTACAGGACCTTGTATCAGGTAGCTATCCTAGAGGGGAAACGAGCTATTCCATTTAGTTAGTTTGTTGTTAGTAGGTTTGTATCGATATCACATAGATCATCTCAATCTATGAGATCAGTATAGGGTCCTTCAATATAACAGGAAGCTTTGTCCCATCAGATGTCACCTCCATAGGGTCCACAATGCAGATGCCACCACCTGGTGGTAGACTTGGTAGTCCACATATGGGAGAGAGTCATAGTTGACTCCTTTTATTAATGTATATGTACAAATGTATCTTTTTGATGTATGCCTTGATATGAAGGCACACTTTTGACATGATGTATATGTATTGTTTTTTTTCATGCATCGATATGAAGGCACATTTTTTTTATCAATACCCATGATGGCATACTATGTATCTGATGATTATGTACAGAGACACATTGTATATGGACATTGACATTTTGACATATTTACATGTAGATGATGATGGAATTTTATTATGATGTATGATTGTATCACCTATGTGTTTGATTTATGAGATAACATTAGATGATATCACATTTTTTTTATGAGATACTTATGATTGTCCATGTTTTTAATTTTTGATATGGGGGAGGGGGGACATAATGTTGTCCCTATTGCCCCATTAGTGATATGACATGATGATATTAGCTTAACATACATGTTGCATGTTTATTTTCATGATTATGTAGCTTAGTTGTTATTGATGAGATATATATGATGTATGTGATGTTAGATGTGATGATATAGATGATGATGTGATAAAAAACAATGTACAAGTAATAAACAAGCACATGCAAAAGTTAAAAAATCTACCAAATTTACACACTAAACAAACAAAACAACACAACTATGTACAAATATAAACAAGCATGCAAAACACATTGAATATAAACAAGCAAGAATGAATCTAATCTAAGTAAGAAAATATCAATCACAGGAAGTATGTTAAGCAACACACTATACAAAATGTATAAGAAAGTAAGCAAAGATATAAAAAAATGTACAAATAAACAAGCAAAGAAAGCAAAGTAATACTATGTTTTTGTGAGACAATTTTCAATGCATTTATCCTATTTTTGAGAGTTTTTGGGAAACAATGTTCTATTGTTTTTGTATTTTCTACCAAACGGTTTTCTAATTTTTTGGGTTTATCCAACCATATTTGAATGTTTTGAAATTTTCTGACATATATGAATGTTTTTGTGATTTTCTAATAGTTTTCCCAAGTTATGTATAGAAAATAGGGAAACGTGGATGCCCCCAGCGTTAAATGGGAATATACAAGGGCAGATGCCACATGTTTTGTATAGGAGAGTGAAAATGTGAAGATGTCCCTAGTATTAGATGAGAATGTACAATGGAAATATCTTCAAATATTTACAAGAGGAGGATCAACCGGATCAAGGATTCGAAAGGACATGCTCATTTACCCCTAAGGAATCTTAGAATCCTGTCAAGGCACTGGAAATAAACTAGCTCTAGAAAAAGAAAAACTACCCCCCAGATGTGAGATATACTCTTTTGGTTGTGAATTTGTGTGCCAATAAATCCTCCCTTGAGATGGAGGCGCATAGAAAACTTTACCTTTTTCACCCAATGAAGGAATACTTGTTAAATGTTGGTCGGTTCATGATTATTCCAAACTTCTTGATTCCACAATAGTGCTTCCTTTTGGCTAGGAGGAACTACTTGTAATAGAAAACAAGACCACAAAAATATAGCTTGATATATGATGACCTAGCATTTTTCTCTTGATACTTCCTAGATTTTCTCCATTTTTTGAAATTAAAGTTTGCAGTTGATTTTTGTATTTTTATACAATTTTTTGGTTGTTTTGAGGTGTCTTTCAAGGTATTTGTGTCATATTCAAGCATAGGGTAATTTTTGGGTTCATTCTTGAGGTGGATGGTGTCATAGGTTCACATAGCTCATCTTCTTGGTATAGATGGGAAAGTTTGTATGCTCCTGACCCATATTTTTCCACTATCAACAGGTAAGGTCCCAACCAATTAGGTTAAAAATTTCCCTTCTTTTCTCTTTCTTTCATAGTGGTGAACCGGTTTTCCTTCAGCACCAAATATCCTACCTCAAATTGACGAGATATGATATGGCTCTTTTCCTTGTAGCTATGCTTGACACTCATATTTTGATACACTTTTAAGTGGTTGAGTGTGCATACCTCGAAGGTACCAAAGGGAGTAGAAGGTTTCATCTAGCAGTTCAATGACTCTAGTTAGGCCAATCTAGCCATAGGAGATCATGGTAGTCTTCATCTTTATCTAGATAGTCTATGAGAGATATTCTCATTTTTAGGGTTTAGAGGTCTTAAGCTCAATTTCTAGGGGGATGATGGACTTAATTAGTTCCAAAAACTAGGGAATAGGGTATGCACTATGGTTAGTAGTGAGTGATTATTTAATGGAAGTCCTATACGCTCCAAAGGGTAGGATGGATCTGTCCCAACTAAATTCCAATTGAACTATTTTTCCGACCAAAATCTTACTCACCATATTTTCCATAATTTGAACAAGTGAGTTTTCATTAAAGGCCTCTACTACCAATTTCCATTACCTTGAGGGTAATAGGGAGTAGACCATTTTAAGGGTTTCACACCAGTATTTTAAATGCCCAGATTAGATCATAATTGGCAATCTTTCATATTTTCCATGATTTGAACTTAGAGGCTTCTTGTCCATTACCTTGAGGGTAATAGGGAGTAGACAATTTTAATCATATTTTAAAGCATTGACATAGGGCCTTCACAGTATTCTTCTTGAAGAACTTACCATTATCTACTACAATGGTGGAAGGGATGTCATACTGGAAGATTAGATGATTCATGATAAATTTTGAGATCTACACCCCAGTAACATATGAGAGGAACAACTTCCACCCATTTGGTGAAGTATTATGTGGTAGTTATGATATGGGTATGGCCATCTGAGGAGGTAGGGGTGAGCTTCCCTATGAGATATAGTCCCCACTTAGAAAATGGCCATGGTGTTGTGATCAGTTGCAAGGGTTGCGACAACACATGAATGAGGTTTCCATACTTCTAGCACAATGCACACTTCTTTACATACTGGCAACAATCAGTTTCCATGGTAGGCCAATAATAGCCTACTCTCAATAATTTCTTTACCAAGACCATTCTATTGGTATGGGCTCCAAAAACACCTTCATGTACTTCCTTGATTTCTTGGATTGACTTTGCTACATCTAGACAATGTAATAGATTCCCTTCATAGCCACAATGATAGAGGGTACCTTCAAGGAGGGTGTAGCAAGATATTTTTTAAATAATGCCTTGATTTTCAAATTGGGTTATATGTGGTGGAAAGGTACCGTTTTGTAGGTATTGAAAGACAAGACCATACCAAGGGGATAGAGGACCAATAACTTCACAAGCCAGACATGATTTTGACACATCATATGTAGGTTGTCCTAAGTTTTCTACAAAGAATGATATGTCATTATTTTCTTGTGGAATCTGTAGCATAGAACCCACTAGTCTGTCATAGCATCTGCAAGACCAATTTTATGCTCTTGGGATCTGTTCAAAAGTGATATGCGAAAAATACTCTTTAAGAGTCTCTACTGAATTTGTATATAAAATGAGATTCTCATCCTTGACCTTGTATTCATTGTTGACATGTTTGATGATCAATTACAAATCTCTAATGACCTTAAGTTGGTGGATATTCCATTTGATAGATAAATTCATCCCAGCGATGAGCACTTCATATTCCGTAATGTTTTTTGTACATGGAAATCCAAGGCAGAAAGCCAAAGGTATATTGTCCCCTATAGGAGTGACTAGCACTACCCCTTCTCTTGAACCATGGAAAGTGAATGATCCATCAAAGTGTACTTGCCACATGAAATATTCCTCAATGTACATTAATGATGCATCTGGTAGATCCAAACTCACCAGCTCTACTTAAGGTAAATGTTTCTCAACTAATTGGTCTGCAAGTACATATCCCTTAACTGATTTCTTATGCACATACTCAATATTGAAATCATTGAGTAGGATGATCCAATTAGCCATCCTAATAGTGAGTGCTGGCTTTGATAATAGGTATTTCAAAGGGTCAAATTTGGATATAATATTGGTTTTATTATTTAATAGGTAATGGAAAAGTTTTTGAAAGGTAAAAATGATAAAAAAAATAATCTTTTTCAATTTGAGGGTAGTTGAGCTCATAAGCGATAAGAGTATGGCTAAGATAGTATACCACTTTTTATTTCTGGATAAGATCATATTAAGAAAGAAAGGTTCCAATAGAAAATCGAGTTAAGAATATATATAGAAAAATTGGTTCACCTAGGGTTGGTGGCATGAGAACTGGAGGATTAGCCAAATATTTCTTGAGCAAGGAAAATACTTGTTGTTCAAGTCCCCAAAATAAGTCAACATCCTTTTTTAATACATGAGTGAAAGGATGACATTTTTCTGGTAAACTACGATATAAAGCAGCGGATGGATTGTGGATCTTTCCTTTCAAGCTGTGTAACTGGCTTGAAGTTTCTCAGGAGGAGGCATTTCAGTAATTATAGTTACCTTCGCAAGATAAATCTCAATCCCTCTTTTGGACACAATGAAACCCAATAGTTTACCTGATAATACCTTGAAGACACATTTCTTCAGATTTAACCTCACTTTGTACTTTATGAGACGTTCAAAGATGCATATCAAGACCTTAGGGTGGTCTTTGTTGTCTTTGATTTACCGAGGATATGGTCAACATAATCCTCCATGACGTCGTTAAGCATGTCATGTAATATCACTGTTATTTCCTGTTGATACATTATGCCAACATTTTTAAGGCCGAAGGGCATTATATGATAGCAAAATGTCCCCTAAGGGGTTGTCAAGGTAGTATTGTACTTGTCCTACTATACGATATTAATATGATTGTAGCTAGAAAATCCATCCATTTGAGATAGTATTTCGAATCCAGCAGTTGAATCAAGAATCATGTCGATGTTGGGAAGAGGGAAGTCATCTTTTAGACATACCTTATTGATGTCTCTAAAGTCGGTACAAATTTTAAATTCCTGATAATGATTTTTCTGGTACTGGGACTATGTTGAAAATAATTTCTGAATAGTCAATTGGTTTGATAAACCCAGTTGCTTAGAGTTTTTCAAGTTCTTATTTTACTAGAAGGGCCACCTGTGGATATATTTTAATGAGCTTCTATTTGACGGGATTTGCATCTTTACATGTATAATAAGGTTATTGTAATATTACCAGATATGGATCCAAGCCTAGCATATATCTACATATGACCAAGTCCATATGTATGATATGTGTTTAAGAAGAACTATGAAAATTCTTTATGATCTTATGCAGATAGCAAAGCCCCCAACTTAACTATTTTTTGTAGCTCTTTTGTGCCAAAGTTGAAATCAATGTTTTCTTCTACTAACATCTTAGATGTATCCTCAATACGCATAGGATCAGGACTGAGGTTAATATCTTCTTCCAAGGGCATCTCAATAATATTTTCACCTTTGGCATGGTCAATTTTTATGTCCATAGATTTTTTATTTGTTCATCAACCACCACCTCAATGAGGCTTTCACTGTGTTACTTGGAGGAAATATTTGAGGATTTTTGAGGATTTTTGGAGGAAATACTTGAGGATTTTTTGAGGATTTTTGGAGGAAATCTTTCCGTCACTTTTTCATAAATTTTGCTGACCACATATCTCAAGCCTTCTCCTTGAAATATGCATAAGTATCAAGATAAATGTAGAATCCTTTTTTTTGGTACCCGATAGGAAGGCTATCACAAAAACCCATGAATTTTGTAATTACCTCAAAATTTTGAAATACGTTCGAAATGTGCATGAAGTTGTTGTTCCTAATCAACAAGAGTAGGACATACAAGGTTCAAATTGTGGTTTTAGCAGGGATTAGGGTAAAGAGAACGGTGTCTACATGAATAGGTTCATGTTAAGGCAAGATCCTCAGTATTTGATATGAAGGGAAATATGTGTCACTATCAGAATAAGATAGAGCTATCTTTGCATTCATAGGATGTAGCATCTTGATCCATGGGGTGAAATACATAAGGTCTAATTACTTATACCATATTTTTATATTTTAAAGTGTGGAAGGGGAACAAGTTCTCTTATTCCTTATTCATGTTTACCACGCCCATGTCCTTTATAGCCCATTGAGTACACTATTCTTCTGGATTTGGTGTACTATGGAATTTGGTAACATGAAGGTATCAGTTTCCTCAAGGACTGAAATTTTGGGAGGATCTAAAAATTTATTTCTTCTGCTGATAAGGCCACTAGGTTAGGAACTTCTTGATGGGCTTTCTTATATCTAGGTTATTTGTCATATGAAAATTCAGCTTTCCTCTTGTCTTGGGTGATAAGGATAGATCAAAGACCAGGAAGGTTTGTTCAATATCATATACTTCGCATAGCCATATTCAAGTATATTCAAATCCCATATATCAAATGTAAAAACTAACATAGAAGCACCATGGTCACAATATCTTAGTGTATATGAATCCACATGTGAGGCAAGAGCTTTAGATTGAAGAGGTATAACAATATCAGCTAAGGGACATACATACATAACCTTACACACACATTTATTCAAATCTCTTCAATGAGAAAAGGGTTCTAGATCTCCTTGAATGGTGATAGTGTGCCCCTCATGATTCAATTTAATGGTCTGATGGAAGGTAAATGTTATGGACTACATGACATAAATCCATGGGTTGCCAAGAAGCATGTTATATAGAATCTCCAAGTCTAGAACATGGAACTTCATGTTATGGCAGGTAGGTCCTACTTCCATCGGCAATGTTATGGCGCCATCCGATTTGGACTCCTGCATTATTGTATGTTATGATTTTGATGATGTGGGATTCTCTATCTGCTTCTGATTCATCCCAACTATTTGATTAGCTTGAAGTTACATATGTTCAACCCATACCCATCGTCCACAAGCACTCATATTTATCTTCCTACGAGTAATAAAAACTTCAATGTAAAGAGGAAATTTATGTGTGTGATCTTTTTTTGAGATCTCATTATGGCTAAAGGTGATGTGTTTACTTGGTGCAATATTTTCCACCATAGTTTGAAGGTGGGAAGGATCTACATCTTTTGACACTCCTAACCCCTAAAGTTTTTTATAAAGGATATATTTGAGTACGTTTGATATCTTGAGGATATCTAAGATTGAAATATTAGAAGAGGTCTTCTCAAGTTGTTCTAAGATGTTGTACTGACTATCGTGAGGGGTAGATAGAGGAGGTTCTGGAATCATGAGACGAGTGTGCCGTGTTACCATAATATGATCTATGTTCTTGATTTTGATAGTATTTACATGCTCATCACAAGAAAAAAAAACATTCAATAAGTGATTCCTATTGATTGTTGTCAGATTGGGTGTAAACATAGTTAGCAACTTTATAGCTCTTGGAAGACACTCTCTGATCTAGCTTTTTTCCACTTGTTTACCATGCTTAGGGAAAGTTTCCTTGAATATTCTCATCTTCTGATTTGGTATTTGATGGATTTTTGGTGAATGAACTTCTATTTCTCCACTATCGATGAGGTCTTGGACAAAGTGTCTTAATTTTAAGAACTTGTCCATTTTATGCCCTTTGACACGATGGAAATCACAATACTCGTAGTATTTTTACCATGATGGTTTAGGTGTGTTTTCATTAAAGGGTACTATTGTAGGGTATTGAACCATGTTCATTGCATCTAGTTGTTTTAGAATCGTGGAAAAAGAGTGTATGAGAGGAGTGAACACTCGATGTTTGGCCAGGCATGTTCACTGCCTCCTCATATGTTTTTGGCCATGCCTCGATATGAAGGCATATTATTGATTGAGGTCAGTGATGGCATACTATGTATCCGATGATTTGTACATATATTTGGAAAACTATTAGAAAATCACAAAAACATTCATATATGTCATAAAATTTCAAAAACATTCAAATATGGTTGGATAAACCCAGAACATTAAGAAAACATCTTGTGGAAAATACAAAAATAATAGAACATTATTTCCCAAAAACTCCCAAAAATAGTATAAAACGTAAAAAAAAATGGTCTCACAAAAATATAGTATCTCTTTACTTGTTTGTTTATACATTTTTATATAGATTTCCTTACTTTCTTGCACATTCTATATAGTGTGTTGCTTAACATAATTTTTTTGATTGATATTTTCTTGCTTAGACTAGACTCATTCTTGCTTGTTTATATTCACTATGTTTTGCATGATTGTAAATATTTGTATATAATTGTATTGGTAATTGATTAGTGTGTAAATTTGGTAGATTTGTGAACTTTTTATTGTGTTTGTTTGTTACTTGTAAATTGTTTTTTATCACATAATCATCTATATAATCACATCTAACGTCATATACATAATATATATCTCATCAATAACAGCTAAGCTACATAATCATGAAAATAAACATCCAACATGTATTCTAAGATACTATCATTATGCCATATCACCAATGCAAAAATAGGGACCTCCTTTTGTCCCCCTCCCCAATATAAAAAAATTAAAAACATGGAAAATCATAAGTATCTCATCAAAAAAAATGTGCCATCATTTAATGTTATCTCATAAATCAAACAAATGTGATACAATCATACATCATAATAAATTTCATCATCATCTAAATGTAAATATGTCAAAATATCAATAACCATATACAATGTTTCTTTGTAAAAATCATCGAATACATATTATGTCATCACATCAATAAAAAATGTGCATTCATATCAAGGTATGACAAAAAACAAAGCATATACATCATGTCAAAAATGTGCCTTCATATTGAGGCATACATAAAAAATATACATCAATAAAAGGAGTCAACTATAACTATCTCCCATATGCGGACTGCCTGGTCTACCACTAGGTAGTGGCATATTTTTTGAACCACCAGGTGGTGGTATCTATTGTGGACCCTGTGGAGGTGGCATCTAATGGGACAAAGCTACATGTTATACTGAAAGACCCTGTATTGATCTCGTAGACCGGGATGGTCTCTGTGATATCGATGAAGACCTACTGATGGCCAACTGATTGAATGGAATAGCTCATTTTCCCTCTAAGAAAGCGGCACGATGTAAGGCCATGTAATATTTTACCTCACAACTAGTTGTGTATAAATCAATAAATACATGTGGGGTAGTTAATGTTGAGGCCACCTTTCTGAGCATAGTGAGCTCTGTTATGAGTCTAGCCACATGAGCTTGAGCCCGAACCCTTTCAAAGTCCACTAAAGTATCTCTACAGCCATCTAGTCTTTCTCTATAATAAATTGTGCTCTCTTTGCAACCCATTGTGCCTACTGAGTAGCCGACTGATCTCTCTCATTGGTGTCCTGGAGCTAAAGGGTTACCACCTGTTGTAATTTTTACCTCAAGGAAGCTACCTCTCTACCATCTCCTTCATCTCCTCCATCGTGATGCAGACTAGCTATGAGTGGTGGTAATGGTGGTGGTTATGGAACCTATTGTCACTTCTGATGTACGGGTGCCTATTGTGGTGGTACATATTGTTGTTGTATAGGCTATTGTACTAAAGGACCCTATTATGATGGCACGTACTACTATTGTACAAGATGTTGTACTAATGGACCCTATTGTGGTGGCATCTACTACTATTTTACATGTTTTTGTACTCAAGGACCTTATTTTGGTGGAGCAACATGTCTTTATGCCTTGGTTATGAGGGCCCTACCATGTAAACCTTGTGTTGTTGCTACAACACCTGCATTGATAGCCACCTATGGTATCGTCCATGGAGTACAAATCATTAGATACATAGTATGCCATCATGGGCATCGATCAATAATGTTCCTTCATATTAAGGCATGACAAAAAACAATACATATACATCATGTCAAAAATGTACCTTCATATCAAGGCATACATCAATAAAAGGATTCAACTACGACTCTCTCCCATATGTAGACTACCTAGTCTACCACCAGGTGGTGGCATCTATTATGGTTGCATGTCTAAGAACAATGAGATTTTTTATGATTCTAGCCACATTTTCCTGAGCCTGAACCCTCTTGGCGGTCCACTTAAGTCTCTTTGTAAATATATGGTCTCTCTCTGCATCTTTCATTTTACTAATTATTATACTATCTCTTCAAAATTCACTTGTTTTTACTTATCTACTATCTTTGAAGTTGCATCACTTACACCACCCCAAAGAAGTGCAAATGTAGACACCTAGAATTTGATAAAGAAATTTTAATACTTAAATTGCACTGACTATTCTCTTTCCAGTCATTCTAACATTTGATGACACTTCATCAAATAAACACCTCTTCTCCTCTCATTGGGTCAATTAATAACACTTCTATAATTAACCACGATCTTCACTCTCTTTTGGTCAAATGATGACACTTCCTTCAAAAAACCACCACTTTCCCTCTCTTCCTGTTACTTAATTACATTTTGCTAATTAATTATCCTTCCTATCACTCAGGATGCCAATTAATAACCTTTCATTAATTAATGTATGCTACTACTTAGGTCAATTAATTATTCTTAATTAATTATGCCTACTAGTCTAAATCAATAAATCATCATTTATTAAACCATTTCTTCTCTTTAAATCCCACAAATCATATTAACGTTCTTATAAAGCCTCTATAGGAATCCCCCCCTTCTATTAATTAATCACCTTTGATTAATTAAACTCCCTTTCAACTCCCACAAAGTGCACATACTTTATTAAAAATACATGGCCTTTTTATTTCCTCTTTGGGGTTTATCCCACATTCACCAATTTTCTAGCATTTCCTCTTCATGCAAGCTATATAATAAACCCTCCCCCTTACCTTTCTTCTAAAACTTTATTTTCCCTAGGATAAACTAAAGGCATTTTGATCTTGAGCCATTCGATTGAAGGAAATAGCTTCCTCATCTTGCATCCATTCTCTCAAATTCAAGAGCATGTGAATATCCAAAAATGTCCTTGGAGCCATGTTTTGGTGAGATTCCATCTTCAATCTTTGAGGAACCACTCACCTTTGATTGCTTGAAGTGATCTAAATAGGTTCATTTTATTATATTGGCAATCTAGAGATTAAGAAATAAATTAGAATTTGATTTAAGATTATGTATGCATTAAACAATTTGTTTCTCATAAGCTCTTATCTTGATGGTTCTATAGGATTTGATTGATTTCTTAGAAGCTACTAGGTGTTAACTTTGTTATTTAGCATGGAAATTTTCTATATGAGCACACCTTTGGTGTGAGTAATATAAACAAGGGTTTATAGGGATGGGTGTTCCTTGAAAATCTTGTGTGATGTGTCATATTCATGCAAGTCTTTTGGTTTGAGTAATATAATCAAAAAATTTAGTGGGTTTTCTTCCCCTTGAGGATTTCCCACTTACATCTTGTGTTTTTGTGCTCTTATGAATGGTTTTTTATATGATGTTAAGCACACAATATTTTATGGTTGAATGGTAAATAGTTTAAGCAAGTTAATTTGAATTTTTTGAAGGTTTGAATAAATTTCAGAGCTTGGTGAAGTGTTTTGATGACCTAAACAGGTCAAAAGAGGTTGACTGATTTTTGAGCTAAAAGGACAGTTTTTTACAATCATGGTGAATCATTTAAATTGGGCACTTGTTACCTAATTTGATTATGCAAATGGATTTGAAAGTGTTGTAGAAATATTATGTGACATGTTTCAGGGTTTTTTGAGCTCTAAAAATTAGTTGAGGTTGCATGGTTGAGGTCACATGTCGACCTAGTGTTGTCTTATGTTTTACAATGGAAAAATTCACTTGAAAACAGGACAACTATTCCCTAGTGTAAAAAAATTCATTTTCAACCTTCCCTGACACCCCCCAGGTCAGACCATCCCTTATTCTAGGCTTATCCCCATCCATATAATTTTTTTATTCGTCGTCTCACCCTCACCCATGTGTGGAAAAGAAGAAAACAAGTTCAAAGCATTCTTTCAAGACAATGCCTTTCAAGGTGGATCTTTCAAAAGGCTTGGGAATGATTATTTTTAGCCTTTCTCAAGAGGGTGCACATTCTTCAGAGATGATTTCAAGCCCTAAAGTCACTAAGCCATTATATTTATGAACCAAGATCCTTGTGCAAGTTATTTAGGAAGATTTAAGAAGTACTTAGAGATTATGGAGAAAGTTTAGCAAAAGTGGGTTTTGGAGGTCAAAGGAGCTTGCACTCTGAAAAGGAACCTCAGATTCAAGAGATAATTTTAGGAGCTCTAGAATGCATTAGAGGTAAAAAAAATATCAATGTAAAGTTGATTCAATTCCCTACATGGTCGTAACCTCAAATTTTTCACAACACACATGCATTTCTTTCCACAACTCATTCTTCGCAAGAAAAACTGGAGGTCCCGATCATAAATTCCATTTTTGAGATGGTTTCACACTGAATAATATACCTTTAGATCCATCCCATCCTTCTCAAAAAAAAATTATAGTCAAAATCATATAGCTAAGTGCCTAAAAATTCATATGGGAGCTTCAACAATGTCATTTTCAATCTTCTCTCCAAGGTACGAGCCACGTACTTAGCCAAATTTTTCAGTGACACATTTCACCCTGAGGCTAATGTACACTTTTTGTGTCCATTTGTACCTTTCTAATGGTAAAAGGTTGGAAGAAAAATGTGCCCCACCCCACCTTAAGCATCATGGACCCTCCATATGACCCTTGGGAGCTCTGATAAGCACCTTTCACCAAATTTCTAGCCCCCACTCCAACTCCCACATGCTTAACACTTTTCATCACTAGGCTAATGTGAAATTTTGATGTACCCATGTGCCATTTCAAAGGGACAAGGGGGGAAGAAAAAATTTCACCCCCACCTTAAGCCTCATGGACTCATCATATGACCCCAGAGACCTCTGTTAAACACTTTTCGCTAGTTTTTGAGTCCCCTCTCCTCGTTCTGCATACATGCCAAGTGTCACCAGTAGGATAATAAAAAAAAATTTTGTCCCCCTATCCTATTAAAAGGGGAAAAGGGGGGGTAAATGTTCCCCCCTTCCCATATCTCTCTCTCTCATGCCTATAAAACCCAACACTTAGCCATTTTCTTCACTCCCCCCATATTGCTCCGTTTTTACCCGGAACTCTGGTGAATTTTTTCTAGAATTCCTCCACCCTTATTTTTCACTTGCATTCATTCCTACATGTTCCCATGATTTTATTGAGAGAATTTTCATTAAAAAAACAAAAAATTTAAAGGCTTTGGGCACATTTTTCAACAGATTGACTTCGTATCCCACGAAAATAAAATCTTCATAACTTGAAAACTGGTGGAAGGATTGACACAAGATTTTTTGCATTTTTCCACATTTCTAGGTGCCTTTAAGACCCAATTAAAAGAAACTACATGCATAGATCAGATTTTTTATGGTGAGAAAACCCTGATTTCATACCCTCAAATTTTAAAATTGTATTTCCCATTGTTCTAGAGATCAAGTTGAGCTAAAAAAATGTATGTGAGATAAAAAGGAAAAACTCATATCAAAAAAGTTTATTTCATTGAAATACGAGGTCATGAAATCCACTTTCCAAAAATGGTAAGTCTCTACTTGGGTACTTACTATAAATAGAAAAGTTTCACATAAGGCAAAATTTTTAATTGTAATGTGTAAGAGGAACATCAAGAGGAACGAGAAAGGTGATCGAAGTTGGTAAAAGTTAAAAAAGGTGAAAACTCAATTTACTAAAAATAGTAAATTCCCATTTTGTACACAGAGAATTTCTAGTGTCAACCATGAAGTTCAAATTTGTAGGCCTTGAACCAGTCTCAGATTTCTCTTTTGAGTACTCAGTTGTGGGGGAAAGTAATGTCACCCACATGAACCTCAAAGATCGTAAAGACCAAATTTTTGGAGGACCGAGAGAGCTAGTGGAGGATAAAGTTTTCATGAGTGGAGTGTATGTGCTAGGTGGACATCCAGTCTCATTGCAGAGTGTAGAATTGGTTTTGGCATGTTCTCACGACTATGAACCCAAGACCAATACCATTTGATCAGATGAT
The DNA here is from genome assembly GCA_019776745.2 of Taxus chinensis. Lineage (NCBI taxonomy): Eukaryota > Viridiplantae > Streptophyta > Pinopsida > Cupressales > Taxaceae > Taxus > Taxus chinensis. The sequence goes on from CM034147.1 coordinate 336,730,097, forward strand.
GGCTCAACCCTGACAGTGCTTACTCCCAAATCCATCTCCCATTCAATACAGATCCCAATTTGGAGCTATATGGCCATCATTTCCAAAGAGGTTTCAGTCAAAGAGTGGGCCAAAATAGACTCATACCTTCAGAGCCTCACTCTTGGTTCATGGTTAAAACAAGTGAGAAAACCTTCGTAGGTTCCCAGATCTTTCCTGTAAGGTGAATAAGGATATTTAGATGTAATTATCCTTCTTATTTGGGTTATGGGAGAATCAACCCCAAAGGAATTTCAAGACTAGATGGTTCTTTTCATATTCATGATCATGGAAGAAAAACGTAGGATTGATTGGGGATAGATCATCAATGAAAACCTGTGCCACTAGTTACTTTAGGTACCAGTCTCGAATAATTTTACAATGAATTCATATATGGTGTACTCTCCTACAAGCTCAAGACCTTTCAAATGGTTGGCACTTACTCAAAACATCTCTCCCAAGGCCCCAACATTCAAGAGATATCCTCATTTGGTTTTGAAGGAGAGAAATTAGCACTTTACAAGGGTAAATGATTCCTTCACCATGTTCATTATCAGGAAACTAGAAGGGAGTCTTCACTCAAGGTTGTCACCACAAGCAGCCTCCTTGTTCAAAAAGTATGGATCATATCTCACATAATTTACCACTTTCTCCTCCATATAATTTTTTGGTTATGATCTTTCCCCGCTAAGATTACCTTGGTATCTTAGCAAGAATATTGTATTGTTCGAGCTTTGCAAACATCTTACCCATGTTCATAGTAAGCTCAAGAACTAGAAAAGGAAGAATGTCTCCTTTCTCATCTCACTTGGAATCTTCACGTATAAGAGTGTCAGTGATGCATCACACATGGAAGTCTCCTTCACATCCCTGAGCTTGTATTCATATACATGGAGGAAAAACTTCGAAAGCTAAGGTGAACCTAAAACATTCTATCTCCCAGAGTCATATCATGTACCACAGATTGAAGGTTATTGGGTGAATTACATAGATGAATTTGATGTTAGGGAAAGAGACTATACGTGGATGATAGTTAGAAAAATGAGGAGATTCAAGTTCAATTGGTATGAAGAGAGAATTCAAGATGATGGAAGAGATTTGTATGATCTGGAATATAAAGCAATGAAGGCTTCACCTCTGCCATAGGTAATATGGAGTGTGTGTGAGATGGGAGATATAGGTGAGTGGACCAAATTCGTAATCAAAAGATCAAAATAATGGTTCAAGAAGAAGATGGATGCTTCCATCACATCGGGAAGTTTCCCCACCCTTCAAAGACAGGTATCTCAATACTTTTCATCAAAAACAATGGAGAATACTTTGGGCTCAGTCCATTCTAGACAGAGATCAAAGCATAAATCAGTGGAGTCAAAGGCACCCTACTACAAACCATAATTTCATTAAATATGGAAATTTTACTAAGAATCTAGATTTATAGTATTCTTATTTTTGGTTTTATAATTGTTAAAATTGGATTCCTAAATTTCCATTATTGGTTTTTATCTAGTGTGATATTGGATTCCAATATGTTTATTATTTGGAATGTAAGTAGTGTAATATCGGATTCCAAGATTTACATTGTTTCATACAAGTATGTTCCTAATTCTATATTGATTTTATGAGAATGAGAATATGCCAATTCTCATAACACTCATAGTACAACCATGTTCCTAATTATTTTTATGTATTTCTACTTTATCTCATTTTTTCTATGATTCCTATATGAGGCATTTCAATCCTTTTTAAAAATTAAAACAATGTGATATAGGTACGTGTTGTATTAAATAAAAAGCAACTATTGATTCTATGAGAATGGACATATATGCCCATTCTCCTCACACTCATGGTACAAGTATGTTCTTAATCATTCTTATGTCTATCAAATTTATATCTATTCTTCTTCTATAATTCATATATGATGGTTTTTGACCTCTTTTGAAAATTTATATCTTGGTAGACAGTAGGTTAAGTCATGGTGCATTTCCAAACACTCTTGTTGAGAGTATTAAATAATATATATTGGCACTCCCAATACTATAGTTTTGCAGTCAAGAATTATGGGATTCTAGGCACATAATTTAGTATGTACCCTTCAGAAAGGTTTACATTTTATAAATTTTTGGAACAATTACACAGTAAGTTATCTAGACTTATGCACATAGCTTTAGGAAAAGACCATATAATTTTGGTTATAATGAATGCATAAATCAAGACTAATTCCTAGAAAAATCAAAAGCATTAATCTTTTGAAATGAATTCCTTGTAAATCACATCCAACTCCCTTTAAATCACAAGATCCAACTCCCTGTAAAATTACTTAGAGCATAATAAAGGATTTTTTTTCAAATTAAATTAATTGCATGGTGGAAATCATATTATTAATAACAAATTAATAAGATTCAAGAGTTCCATAAGGAACACAATGTTTTATAGAAGTAAATTATGGAAAAATATTCCAAAGTAATATAATACTCAATCTTTCATTTAATTATCAAATAATAGTACAACTATAAATTTTCATAGGACCAAGGTTTGGAATAATAGATTTTTTTAAATGTGGGCCAAGATGATTCCACATAAAAATTTATGAACTTCAATAGTTTCTCCAAGTCAACATTCCTTATCCTATTCAAGTAGTTCAAGGTATGATTTAATGGCCACATGTCCTTTATTGGGTATCTTTATGGACCCACTTTACTAATTTCTGTCTGGTGTCCTTGCCTAGATGATGTTATCCACATCAATATTTGCTTTAGGTTCGTTTGAGATGGTCCAAGTTTTATTTGGCTTTAAAAAATTTAAATACAATGTTATACCTTCTCCTCTACCTGTAGGTTTCCAATATTGAACTCCCATCTTTTAAATTACATCATTTCCTCCCTGTTGAAGGAAAAATTTCCCATCTGCTCTCCCCGTCCATATAATTTCATTATCATTTCCTAGTCGTATAAGTAGCATTTGTCCCTTGAAAAAAACCTTCAACTGATTGAATTATTGGTTAGATATTCTACAAACAAGTCCAATGTAAATATCATTATTACTTGGGATATATTGACTAATGTATTATTCTTTTTGAATATGTGTGGCTCCTATTATTTGGTCATTTATGACTTTCTCATGTATTTTTTTGGGCCAAAAACAAACATCTGACCTCCTGCTACAATTTACAAATGGTCTATCCAAAGCACGTAAAACATTTTCCCAATACGTGATCTTTGGAAGCCAATAGTCACTTCCTTCTCCTATTGTAATTTTCCCCCAATTCTCAATATATGCTTTTATTCCCTTTTTTAGATCTTCCATTTATTTGAGTTCCTTAAAAGGTGCCAAAGGAGGTTACCCTTCTAGTAAGCTTGGTTCACCATTATCCTTTGTACGCCATATATGGATAGAATGAGACCATTGTCGATCCTTTAATGTTACTTATACTCCATCACTGATATGTCATCCACAACATGGAATTTGAAAAACTTCAGTTTTTTGATACCCACTATCTTATGGTTTCCATCTAACAAAATGGCTCCACAAATTCCTTGAATTTTTACACTTCCTCAATAAGATAAGGAGTGAATGTACTTGACCCTTGTTGGCATGTTTTGTGAGATGTGGCAAAGAAAATTTGTCTACTTTATGGAATGATGTTGTTAATCTTCCAAAAGTCCCATCTATATCCTTAAGGGTGTGTCCCACTGGTAGAAAGCTAACATACACAATTTTGAATACCCTTTTTCTTTCAACATTGATACAAATGAAAATAATGTACGATTCTTGTTATCACTTGAAACATTATCCAATTGCAAGTAGAGGATTGGTGGTTGTTTTATGAAATAAGTATTCATGCTAACAACACTAATTGATTTTAAATGGTTAAATATTTCCTTTTACCTTTTACATTTTTCATGCACATCATTTTGTAATAATGCATCGTGTAATTTTTGTTTGGATGATCCACAATGATACAACAAATCTCCATACTCATCAATTACATGTTCTTCAAGATTCCTGAGACACAAAGCTAATGATGTGACTATATATTTTGTTCCACGTTCAACAAATGATAGGATAAAATGGTCAAAACCCCTGGTCTTGTGTCCATGTGTGAGCATACCAATCAAAGTAACTAGTATGTTCATAACATTACTTATTGACTTTTCTTTTTTACCCATCCTTGGTATCGAAGTTTTCATTTTATCCATTTTATCATGCACAATGCTCAAGAATCCATGAGTTTTTTCTTCTGACTGTAATCTGTGGGAATATTAAGCTTCACGAAAAATTTGAATATATTCATTGTGCCATGTTTGTTCCTCCTCAATATTTGTGAGTGCTTCTAGGCATGTGATGGCTATGCATTTGTTGAAAAAAATTCTGCACGTATCACACTTGGAAAAGAAATTATTTTTTACAATGGAAACATGTGGAAAAGGTTTGTTCATTATGTTGTTGAAACTTAACTACGACACCTGGGGAAGTTTCAAGAATTCAAGCTCCTCATTGCATTTTTTCATAGTATATTTTGGGTATATAATGAAGGAAGAAACCTTTGGGGAAATTTTACTCCATCCTATCCTATAGAACAAGTTAGATGTGGAGAGATATATAAATTTATCTCAGCAATTCTTGATATGTAGGCAATTTTCACAGAAGTGTTTGACCTTTTTTTCTCTTTTCCAGTGTTTCCATTCACTGCAATCCTATTTCCACTTATCCATTTGAATTTATGTTTATATAAGGAACTCCTTGGGTACCCATATACTTTGTGTCATACATTCTGACAAACATCCATCCCAAAAAAATTCATTTTATGTATCTCCATATTTTTCTTACTAACATTGAATATGCCATTTGTTTTTAATGCATCAAACACAAAAAATTTCTGTCAACTTCATTCAAGGCTCTAGTTGTGTGCCACAAATTTTTAATTCTAACTAAAGGAAGAGGTAAATTTTGGAGACAATTAGACTTGCAAAAAATAAACTCCGCATTTTCCACTTCTTCGAAAAAGTGTTTACCATTTTCTATCCTCATCATAATTTTGATTTGATGGATTGGCTTGAGGTGTATCTAGATTCAAATGTTTTGTAGCATCATAAGATCTTTTTATCACTCTACTGGATTGATTGTGATTATTGGCATCATATGAAACTGGATTAAAAAACTGAGGATTTTGCTCTTTTAATGCATCCCACATGATGACCTCAACCTCTTTTGGGACTTCTTTGAATCTAATATTCATCTGAGAACTGTTTATGTCATCCAATTGCCTAAAAGGACATTGTATGAGAGATCCTTCATATAGGCAGCATCCTTTGCAAGGAGGGTTGAATACTCTATCAATATGCACACCAAAGCTATTGACATCCAATGTATTAAAATGTACCATTTCTCCTTCTAAAACATTTGTAATTGTTCCCTTTTCTATAAATTTACAGTCAATCAAGCATTAATGGATTAATTTTGTAATAGCTTCCTTGAACTTCAAATTGTGTTGATCACTGTGTACGAGGTACAAAACAACCACTTGATAACTCACTTGCTTAATCATAATGAAAATTCTTGCTTCATTGAAAATAAAATGTTTTATTGGACAAATAATTGATTTATTAGGGATTTTGAGCATTTTGAACACATATTTATCACATTATCTATGCATACACCAAAATTCAAAGGACCCAATATCTCTCCATCAATTTCATGAATGTCTAGCACATGAGTTACATAACCCATGGCTATGCCATTGTCTCTGCTATAATATTTTTGTTTGAGAATGATATTGTCTATGAAAAATCTGTTCTATCTTTAGGACCTGTATTGATGGTGCTTTCACTGACATCATTGCAATCTATGTCACTCTCTGCATTGTAATCCTCTGAACCACTACAAATTTTTTCACTTACCAAATTGGGGTGAATTGATGAATCTGCATGCTTTGATAATTTACTCTCTTCCCAAGAAATGTAGTATCCTTTATTCCTGACATATGTCAAGGTTTCAAATTCATCAATTGAGAAAGGTAATTTTACTGTCCCATCTAATATTGTGTTAACACTGACAAAAAAAAATACTCTTCCCACATCTTTGCAATGTAGTGTCTTCCTACTTAGATATACTCTTCCCTCTGCAACTTTGGTTCCTTTTGAAAACAATTCCACATGACCATCCTCTACAAATGAAAAATCCCCTGCTGCTGTAACAACATAAAATATCCCCATGACCGTTACCGCTACCCCTTTACATTCCATCTCGGCTCCCACCACCATCCCCTCCAACTCTGCTCCCACCCCCTTTGCCTCCACTTTGACCAGACCTATAACTAGTTCTTCTAAGAAACTGAAACTAGATACCCCTGTTTTGGGGAACGTTCCTCAAGACTTAGAGGATGTTCAAAATCTTCTCCATATTAGTAGTGATGGCTTGTATGAGGAATTACACACCGAGAGTTCCACACAAAGGCTGGAATCCTTAGAAAAAGACATGTTGCTATTGAAAGATGAAGTTAAAAACTTGGCTAAGCAAAAAGGTAAGAGGAAGAAGGAGGAGGAGGTTGATCTTGACAATAAACAAGTTGAGGATATTTATAAAAAACTGAACTCCCGTGACAATCATCTAGGGAAAGCAAAGAATCATCATGACCATAATATGGCTATTTTTAGTGCAATCAGAGACTTCCTTGAGCAGCATGTCCACAGCGTCTCTACTCTCAGTGAAATCCTAGCAACTCTATGGGGCACGGAAAAAGAAAGAAAATAGACAATTGAAAAGTTGGATGCTTCAGACCCTACTCACATGATGACATTGGCTTTGTTTACCTCTTAGAAAACTATCAAATCCAGAATTGCCAAAGACACCAAGAAGTAAATGTGGAGCTTTGCCGCTAATGCTGCCTTCCTTCGTGTTTTTTGCTGTTTTTAGCTACTTTTCTGCAGTTTTCGAATTGGTCAGCTATTTTGTGATAACTTCTCTTTGGTTACCTTTGGTTCTTATGACTTATCTGGATCTTGATCCTTTTTGTGGTGCTTTTTAATTCCTATTATGGCTTTTAGGCCCTCTTTGTATTCAAGGGTATTGTCCCTTTCAAAAAACTATTTACCAATAATAAAAAAAACATAAAATACAAAGTTTGCGAAATGATGGAAAATATATTAATACATTGCATAAAATAAATTAAAAATTATCATGTTTGTACAACTATAAGTATATTTAATACACAACAAATGAGTTGTGAACTTCTATAATTCAATAAGGTTTGGAAATTCTTAAAAATTATACATATAATCAAAATTGACATGAATATATTTATAACATGATTTCTAGAATATGATTGAACTTGACTCATTTGAATTTAATTGATGAGAATTACATATATGAGATTGAATTTAAATGATGAGAAATAAATAAATAAATAGAGAAATAGAAGTTAATTAGAAACTTGATTATTAACCACTTCATCCAAATATCTTCATCATATTAACATATATTAATTTTACAAGAATTCCTCATACTTCCCATATTCACTGACTATGAGAATGGGCATTTTTCCATTTTAAACATTCTCATAAAAGGATTTAATTTTCAATCATTCTTGATGTTTCACGTAGAAGAATTTTTCTTTCTTTCTATATTTAGTTTATGAGAATGGGCATATGCCCATTTTCATCACAATGATAAATTTTTTTGTGTGTATGAGAAATGGAATTTCCCCATTATCATCACAATGATTAAAATATTTATTTGTATGAGAAATGGCATATCCACATTCTCATCACAATAATAAAATTATGTGTTTTTATGAGAATGAGCATATGCCTATTCTAACCCTTCTAACTTATTGAAGTAATATTGAGCTTAATCATTTTAATATCACAATAAAGGATGTGAGAATGGGCAATTGTCTATTCCATAACAAATTAAATATTACCTCTATTTTTTTCTATGATTCTTATATGAGAATGGGCATATGCCCATTCAATACAACATAAAAATGATTGTTTGTATTAGAATAGACATATGCCCATTCTGTCTATGTGTATTGCCTCAAGCTAATACCTCTATTTTCTTCTATGATTCTTATATAAGAATGAGCATATTCCCATTAAATATAAGATAAAATTGTTTGTTTGTATGAGAATGGACTTATGCCCATTCTTTCTATGTGTATTGCCTCAAGATAATAATTTTTTTTCTCAAAAAGTAATAAAAACTAGTTCCTCTAAATGTTCTTCCAAGGTACTATCTCATTATTTAGAACATATAATATTAACCTTTGATCTTATTACTATAAGTTATATAGTTTTTTCCAATTTCACAACCATAGTATAGTATCAGTGATTTTAACACAAACACATATGGGAGATGTAATTATTTTCAAGTACATTCAAGATATTTATAATGAAACATGATAAATATTGAAGATACCTATCGAAATATATTAAAAAATAAAACTCAAGGTTAAATGTGACGAAAAATCCAAATAAGAAAAAAATCTTAGAAATCATAAAATATGGTATTAATACCAAATAATAAGACTATCCTTTGTAATCAATGAAGAAGTAATAATATATGTTTTGGATCAATCCTCCCCATCCCCTCTTTCTATTTAAGTCGGTATTCCCATCTAGAGTTCAGGGAGTGGTTGAAGCAAGTACACAATTCAAGATTTGAGTGATTTCGTGAAATCCACCCATCATATATAGTTTCCTTAACTATCCCCTCTCTAGTAAAAATTAGTATCAATTAATTTCAAATGCAAAAATAACCTAAAACATGGCTATGATAATGTTTAAAAATTATATTTTATTTTAAATGTAAATAACCTAAAGCATGACTATGATAAAGTTTAAAATATATATTATATGTAATAAACCTAAAACATGGCTATGAATGTTTTTAAAATTTTAAAATTTATTTTAAGTGCAATTATTAAACCTAAATGATGGCTACCATATTTTTTAATATTTATATTATTTTTGACCATGGAATAATGAGACCGTTAACTTGCAAATAAATTGTTTTCCACCGTTAATTTTTTATTAATTGAAAGTACTTGGTTTTTATTAATTCAATGTACTTTTTTTTCAAACACGTCTTTGACAACCCATTGGAGGGAAATTAGAAAAATTAATGGAAATTAATTCACACCACTTTGTGGCACTATATAGAGAATGACAATGGTTATTGTTTTTGATGATGGGATAGGTCTTGGTAATTGCATGGTTTACCATGGGTCAGCATAGCTATCTCTTTCTTGTTCATCTTTTCTACTTTCTTTTTCATCCAGTTTTTTATTTTTTTATTTGTCCTTCGGCTTTGGGCTGCCTGTTTCATTAGACCATTTTTCCCTGTGAAGCAGAATATTTCAGAGATATTGTTCGTCCTCTTCGCTAAAATTGTGTTGACCCTTACCGCTTTGGGGATCCCTCAATTTCTTAACACTATTTTGGCATGTGACACACAAGATTTGAAGAAAATTTGAGGCATGAATTATTCTAACTCTTCTCTGTTGAATTATTATGAGATGAAAAGTTTCATTTGGTTTTCTTTCCCTTATATTTTGTTTTTGATTTAAAGATAATGCCCTTTTTTATCTTCTGTATTTTTTGATCTGGGTATTAAGAATATAACTTTAATGTTTTGAAAGACATGCATAGTTGTTAACCAAATTGTAGTTGCTAATATGGGGAGTTATCTGTTATGATTTTACTAGACTATTAAGTGCTCTTACCACCTTGGCGGAATTTATTTTTTTCCGAGTTGTGTGGGCAAGTTCTGCATGCTGAGAATGATCCATTATTGGAAGAAGAATCTACTTTTTAACAGGGAAGAAAAATTTTACTTCTTTTTTAAATTGTAGATAAGTTTTAGAAATACTTCTACTCTTATATGTTGATTTATTATGAGATGAAGAATATCATCCTTCTTTCTTTCTCTTGTATTCTGATTTGGGTATGAAGATCATGTCATATTTTTGATCTTTTGTATTATTGATATGTGTTTTAATAATATCACTTAAATCTTTTGAAAGACTTATATAATATTATCCTCCATAGTTCTTAAAGGATCCCTTTAAAAAGGACTGTTTCTTACATGTTTTAGAGTGTGAACAAGATCATTCCCTTGCAAAAAAATATTTTTGATTCTAAAAAAATGCTTCCAATCTTTCATGCTAAGATGGGGAGTTGATTTTTTTGTTATTACTAAAAGGAACGATAACCAAATTGTACCAAGCCAAGAACACATATGATAATCAAACACCATGATCAATATGATGAAAGTAATTCTCCAAAATAACTTTACATAAACCTTTTCAAAAAAATGAGCAACAATATCATATATTATCATAGAACTCAATGAAATATAATGAGAATGGGTGTTAATTATACAAGCAGGGAATAATAATCTAAGAACTAGTTAAGGTCCTAGATCAAGCCATAAATCAAGGAAAGAACTAGTTAAGTCCATAAATTTAGGAGTAAACTAGACATCAAGGATCTAGTCAATACCATAGATCAAGGAAAGAACTATACCTAACAACTAGATAATATCTCCTAATATCTAAATAAGATAAAATAAATATCCACACACATAAGTGGGTGAGGATAAATACAATAAATGTAAATAATGTACCTAGGTGAACATGAGCTAAGGTAATTACCTACACTAACACGCCCCCTCAAGTGAAGCTAGGCGCCAAAATAGAAGTAGCATGTCCACATTATGAGTCCCAAAAACTAGGCCTGATGAGGTACTCATGTAAAATAACTGGGGAAAAATGACACCGGTTTGTACCCAAAACTAGTAACAACAAAGTAAAGAGAGTAAAAACCCACTGCAAGGCATCCTAAGAAGCTCGGCTCAAAAAACTCATACAATGCTAAAGAAGTTTAGTGTGCATTGTGGTCTGAATCTAGTGCTCAATCACAAAACTAAAAAAAATGACACTGGGATTCACCAAAATAGTTCCATATAAGGAGACTATCAACAGAGGGATGTTGAAAGTGTAATAAAAAACACCAAACATAATTCGATCAACTGCTGCAAATAGGTGTGCCACAATCCAAGAAAAATAACTAAAGCAACAAGGTAAGGAAACAAAATCTAGAGTGTGACGATCTAAGAAAAGCTAAGGTAACAAGGCAAGGACACAAAACTTGAAGAAGTAGGATCAGCACCACACCCTCCCATACTGTTGAATGGGTGGAGTGACACCACAGATCTGTATGAGTTGTCCAAAATCAACTACTAGAACACTGAAAAAAATAAGACTGGGCTTCACCAGAATAACTCCCCCACAAGAGAGACTGTCAACATGCCAAACGTGTCGAAAATACATATACAAAATCTCTCAACAATCAAGAGAGATACACTACACATGCTAAAGAAAAATTCTCAAAACAATAAGCATTACAATGCAGAAGGTATAGAAAGTGGAGCAAGAGGGAGGTCAAATGGTGGAGGAGCCGTGCATGTAGAGTCCTCTTAACGAATGCCTATGTTACTGCCATGAGAGATCAAATATCCACCCCAAATCAACACTGATAAATGAAGAAGATGTCTTCATATGACTTGGCACAAAATGCATAGTGGGTGCATGCAAAGGAACATCAAAATGTGTGTCAGGTTGATCACGTATGACAGCTAAAATCTCAAGTTTTGCAAGCTTGAGTGAAGGTGAAAAACTCATGTGTTTCTCATGATCCTTAGAAATAGGTGAGTGAAAAAAATAGGGACTCTATTGATGTGTGATCCCAATGAAGTATGTACTCAAAAATCAATGTCATGGTGAGAATTCCACTTAACATGCGGAATAGGGGAAACAATACCATGCGAATGTCTACCAATACCTCCACTAGTGAAACCCATAGAACAGATCATATGAGATTGAATGCAGTGGTATGCTTCTCAAAATAGCCATGCATATAAGTAGAAGCAGGATACATAACATGTGTTACTGGAATAGGCACAGATGTGGAAGAGCATGCAGTAACAAGCCTCACAGGATTAAGAGTAACAAGAGTAGTAACAGGCTCAAATACTGGCATATCAATGTCATTGGGTACAAGGTAGCAACAAATTTAAGTGGACTAGGAGTATGGACATGGTTGTCCACAATATGATGGTGATGTTGTAGGTTAGCAAGTTTTTGCTGCAGGGAGTGTATTAGTGTATCCTTATCTCGTGAATGAGTGATTGTAGAAGAAAGTTTCACTTCTTGAGAGATCTATTTTCTTCCACAAATTTTACAATATCCTCTTAAAGTCCACACACTTCAAAGAAAATCATATCATTCTCAAAATCCATGATATATACAAGAATGTAACTCCCAAAATTACTTCGACATTTGATTACAACAATCCTCCATATTTGGCACTTTATAATGAGTGCATATTACAATATGAAACTTTATAATTATAGTGAAATTCTCAAAATAAATATTTTAAATGGAAATAACATGATAAAATAATCACTTTTGCAAAAAATGGCACTAAAAAACGAGTTACCGATCAAAAGATACAAGTTTTTCAATATTATGTTGTACTATTTATTTAGTTACCACTAAAACAAAATAACATGCTCTTGCCTTCACCACACAAAAAAAAATGAAAGGCAGCTAGAGTTAAGCACCTACTAGTAGGAATCACAAGAGTTAATCTCTCATATGACCATACAATATGACCAGGGGATAAGGACATAAATCAAGGAAATAACTAGTCATCAAAGAACTAGTTAATTCCATAGATTTAGGAGAGAACTAGACATCAAGTATGTAATCAATACCATAGATCAAGGAAAGAACTATAAATAACAACTAGATAATATATCCTAATATCTAAATAAGATAAAAGAAATATCCACACACATAAGTGGGTGAGGATAAATACAATAAAGGAAAATAATGTACCTAGGTGAACATGAGATAAGGTAAATACCTACTCTAACAATTACCAAAGTACAGTGTGGGTTTACCACCTAGGCAGCATTACTTATATTTTGAGTTGGGTGGCCTAGCTACATAGGTAAAGATGGGTGGGTGAGATGCACAGGATGAGATGAGGGGTTGAGCCACACAGGTTAAGCTGAGTGGGCGAGCCGACCTACCGATCTCGGTGGGCAAGCTGAATTTCCAGGCGAGCTGACATTCGAAGCTGGGCAAGTGAGCTGATCTATTGAGCTGGAAATTTTGCTAGCCTATCAATTTTTTTGGTCAAGTTGGTCAGTTGAGATGAGTGGATGAACTAACCTGCCAAGCTAAATGGGCAAGCTGACCTGCCGAGATGGGTGTGTGAGTTGAATTTCTGAGCTGAGCTGGGGGGCTGACCTACAGAGCTAGGTGAGCTAGTTGACCTGCTGAGTTGGGTGGGTGAGCTCACTGCCAAGCTAAGCAATATTGAACTTAATCATTTTCATATAGGAATTAAAAGAATTAATTTCAATGATGTATCTAATGAGAAAATTTATATTCTCAAAATAGGAATCATAAAAGAACAAAGATAAAATCTAGATTGTTTTATAATGGACAATTGCCCATTCTCACAGCCTTCATAGAATTATTAAAAAAATTAAGTTCAATATTGGTTGTATTACAATGATTAGAATTGGCATATGCCCATTCTCATATAAACAAAAAAATTTATCTTCCATTCGATGGTCAGGTATCCATACCTATAGAGGTATTAAAATGTTTAAGTTCAGTATTGCTTGTATTAGAATGTTTAGAAGGAGCTTATTCCTTTATACATACAAACAATCATTTATTTCTTGTATTGAATGGGAAGATTCCCATTGTCATATACAGATCATACATGAAGGATATAGATAAAATAATAAATTTAATTTGATTTAGAATGGATAGTTTCTCATTATCATATAGGAATCATATAAGAAAAATAGATCAAATTTACTTTGTTTTTGAAGTTCCCCATAATCACAACCTTCATAGGTATTAAAATGATTATGTTCAATCTTGTATTGAATGAACAACTACCCAATCCCATATATGAATCATAAAATAAGAATATAGATAAAATCTAATTTATTTCAAAATGGCAAGTTTCCCATTCTCACAACCGTCATATAGTTTTTAAATTGATTAAGTTAAATAATTCTTGTATTAGATTGACCATTACTTTTCATTCTTATATCTTCTTATTTTTCCCATTACTAATGATCAAGTTCAATATTACTTGTATTGCAATGATTAGAATGGGAATATGCCCATTCTCAGACAAATATTTTTTTATCTTGAATAGGCAGATGCCCAGACTCTTATAGGAATCATTGAAGAAGAATAGAGATTATATTTAATTTTTTTTTAATGGGAAATTTCCGATTCTCGTATTCAAATCATATATTAGGAAAAATAGAAATTACTTTATTTTAGAATGGGTAGCTCTTCATTATCATTGTCTTCATAGTTATTAAATTGATTAATAAGTTCAATCATGTATTGAATGAGCAAATGTAAGTTCTCATATAGGATTCAAAAAAGAAGAATAGAGATAGAATTGAATTATATTTAGAATGGCTAGCCGCCCATTCTCACAGCCTTCAAAGAGTTATTAAAATGATTAAGTTCACTATTTATTATATTAAAATAAAAGTAATGGAAGAATTCCATCAAAACATCCTTTAACTGATTTCCTATAATCATTTCTACAAGGAAGGGAACAAGGTTATTGTTTACCTTACAAATAGAGGTTAAAGAGGTTGAAATTTTTGTTTCATTGTAATGATTGAAAAGAATTCTCAGTCATTAGTGCGTATGAAGGAATAATAAGAAGTAATGAGGACACATGTTAGAGGTTGGATGATATAATTGCTTGCATTGGGTTTAGAAAGGACATTTGGTCTAGACATGGGCTTGATAAAGTACGATCATTAGTTTTAGAATGGACAAGAAGGTTTTGAAATGGGTTGGTTTTATTTCCATTTTAGTAGAGAAATAAAAAATGGGCGGTGAACTGGTTCATCTAGAACTTGATTCGACCAATGGGATCAGCAGAAGAGTTTAAATGATGCTAAAAAATGTAGGTTTGTCATCCCTATTTCAAATTTTTAAAGGCCACAAAGAATCCCTGAGAAAGGATTCTTCTACTCATTAGAAGGATGTTCGGGCTAGTCTAAGGGGTTTTTCTATAAAAACTTCTATGGATTTTATTGCTATAGTGGTTAGAATGAACAACAAGGGGAGGGAGATTTACAAATAGAAGAAAAAATGTGATGAGGAGATGGGGAATTTGTGTAGGTTTTGAGAGAGATTAATTACCTGATCCTTTGAATGAAATCACCCTACACTTGATGTAATTTATCACCTTAGAGGGTAGGTATAAGGTAGTTTATGCCCACCATTTCCCTATATTATGTCATATCTATAATGATGGTATGCATTATAATTTTGCATTCTTTCTCAGTCATTCCATACATAAATCAATCAAGAATTTCCAAAAAGTAAAGTTGAAAATCACTCTTCATAAGGCATTAATGATGGCCTTATTCTGTTTGGGTTCTATAGATTTCACCAAATCTTAGAAGTTTAGGGGCTTGTTGAATGATAATGTAAAGCATATTGAGGATGAGAAGTATATGGAGCAAAAGGATTATGAGGATTCCTCCTCTTCGGGATCAGATGACATAAAATATTCTTTTATGTCATTAATAAACACTATGGATGTTGTTGGTAATATGGAGAGAGAGGTTTTGGAGGACCTAGATGAATTTTGTACTCTGGTTGAATGAATGAATAAATTGAGGAAGATGAAGGGTATTAATACTACGGGTGATGTTTCTATGTCTGATATCAAACAAGAACCTTCCAAAGGAAAAGAAAATTTGGAGTCTAATTAGAGTATGTCTTTGGAAAAAAAATTCCTCAAGATTCTGTAACTAGAAAATAACGTTGATTCCCTCGATGAGTATGGGGTGGCCATGGTGTTGGTATCCAAATTGATTCTCTTGCGAGGGATGAGCAGTATCATGAAACTGGTAGGATGCTTAGAGACAGATGAATCATGATATGAGTTATTTTGTAGCCAGGGAGGGGATTTAGCTGACTCTTTATCACTCAGGCGTTGGAGAAATGGATAACACCTCACTAAGGGTTTGATCTACCCTCACTACTTTAGGTTGTGCATTTAACTAGGGTGAGAGGACCCGTTCTGTAACCTTTTTTGGTGAAGGATATTAAGAGATCATTCTTTGCACAATCTTAATGAGAACCTTGAAAAAATATGATCAATACAACACAATCTAACTCTCATGAGTTGTCACACTAGAGAGTGGAGATGTTTCCTGGAAATGGTTCGGGTTACTAAAGACAATAATTGAATCCTGATTGTCTCTACATATTTTGGCAGTGGAAATTTTTGAACCTTTGTGGATACACAGTACAAATAGGGGTAGTTCCTATAGGATTCATCATTTAAGAAATTTTTGGTGGGAAGTTAAGCAAGATAAATTTGACTATACCAAACCTTTGAGAACCTTTACAAATATTTGAGAACTCACAGACAAAATGCTTCAAAATAGCTAAAATTTTCCTTCAACCAGAAGGTGTGTATCAATGGAGGCCCAGAGATGCATAGTTTCATACACTATTTAAGAATTCAACATAAAGGCTCATGCTAAAGAGGCAATTAAACATTTAAAGTCTTTGATTCTTCACGCCTAAGATACACTCATAGACTTACAAACAATCTTTATCAACATAATGAAAGTAAAGTGATTTTAAATTGTTTATTTGCATCATAAGATGAAAGCTATTCTCACAATGAAATTGAAAATGCCACAATACTAACACATGGATGAGATCTTGTGTGACTTAGAGGGATTTCAACATAAGATTGCAACAGGAACAAGAAAAACTATTTGAAAACATTCTTAAATGAGACAAACACAATAATGCTCATGATCAACACAAATTCATTTCAAGGTTCATTAGATTCATCAGCATGGGAGATTTTTTTAGTAATGTCAAATCTTGTCAATGGTTGTACACTTGCAGCCATCTTGACGTGATCAAATCTAAAACATAGGAAAATAAACAGGTTTCTGAGATGGTCTCTCAAGAAAATGGTTTTTTCTCAAGATTTCTCAAAAAAATTAGCCCCCGACCATTTGCAAGAGTATTCTCATTGTATTTATAAAATTTCACTCGCTCACTCATCCCAAATTTCCCCCCAAAAAAAGAATATTTGAGGAATACTTTGTTTGTTACATATTTGTTTCAGAAAGTGATATTTAACAAACCTACACCTAAAAGCTGCCATGTGTACAAAAGATAATATTTTTCAATTATTTCCACTTATTACTTTATCTGGGGCGTCTGGTCATCTCTTCTAGAAGCATGTCCATCCTCTTTCGATTCCATAGCTTCCTTCTCTTCATTCGTTTCCTCTGCATCTTTCTCTACTAATAATTTTTTTTTTGCATGTGCTCGAGCAACTCTGTTTCAAAACTTCAACTTTTGCACTTCTCATATTTAAAAATAAAGCTCCACAATCAATTTGATTGCACTTCAATGACATAAATGATGAGATACCATGGAATTAACCAAAAAGGATGAAAGCAATCGAATCCCTTAAGGTGCTTGGTTTGCGTAGGAGAAATAATGGCGGAAAAACCATATGCATTGTATCACAGCCGTTAACTCTATCTTTCACAAATTCAAATTTGAGCCATCTAGGTGGAAAATATTTGAGTTGAAGCGGGTCTAGGGGTGCTTTTCACATTTTGTATCACTTAATGAAAATGAGTAATTTTAGACAATTTGGCCCACTCACCCGATTTTAATATGGGCTCTACATGTGGCTTTCCTGGGTGTAAAATTTGATAGGGAAACATGACCATGGATAAAATTTGATAGGGAAACATGACCGTGGAAAAACAAAATGCAGGGGAAACTTCACCATTCACACCCAGAATTCAAAATGTTCCTCATGGAAAGAGAAATTACAAATAATACATGGCTAAATGTGATCCACGACCATAGAGAAGGATTATAAACGACATATAAATGAAGGAGAAAGTTTTCACGTGTCCATACAAGGAGACAGAAAATACTTCAAACCAAGCAGACTGATTTTTTTTTAGAAAACAGGGCGAGATTAAATTCAACACCAACATCAGTTTTGACTCTAGGATGGGCACTCCCTGCGAGTGCAGCAAGAACAATAGACCATGTGCAAATAAATCCATTGGGAAATAGAGTTAAGAACAAGATTACAAAGTAGAAAAAAAAAATAATCCTCCCAAGATCAAACTGAGAAACCAACAAGAACTAGTCACCAGGGACCAGGAGATACCGAAACAAAAAAAAACAAAAACAAAAGACTATACACTATACAATGATGCGTACCTTGATTATGAGAAATCAATCAAGGAAATGTTTCAAGTGCCTACCATTAATAGGCAACTCAAGTAATTCCCTATCTAATTCTTTTAGGAAAAAAGTGTGCTCTCCAATCTTAATATCAATAGAATAAGGGCCGATCCATAATGCATCAAACTTTCCATGTTTTCCCTTATCCTCATGTTTGCTATCCCACAATAGCACAATATCTCCTACACTGAATTCTCTTGGAGCTACTTTTTATCAAATAATTTCTTAAATTTCTCCCTGAACTTCACATTTCTTTGGTGGGATTCTCTTCTCTCTTCATATAATTTAGGAATTTGATTAATACGAGCATCATAGGGACTAACCTCCCAGTCCTCCAATTGTTGAAGAAATTGATAAGAAGATAATTGCATATGCAGGGGAAGTAGAGCCTGAGTTCCATACACCAACTCAAATGTAATTTTTCCAGTAGCTCTTTTAATAGTGATTCTATCAGCCTAAATAGAAAACTTCAACTACTCACCCCACTTTTGTTTGTTTACTTCCAAGTTACTTCTGATTATCTTCAACAATTTTTTGTTGCTTGATTCTACTTGTCCATTACCTTGGGGATTATAATTTGAAGCATATGCTAAATTGATCACATACTCATGACACATGGCTACCAAAGGTTTGGCTTGAAAAATCATAGCATTTCTAGCAACTATCTTAGTAGGCATTCCAAACCTACAAATTATATGATTCAAAATGAAGTCCATAACAATTTGGTGGGTAGCTTTCTCGGTAGGGATTTCCTCCACCCACTTGGTGAAGTAATCAATGGCCACTAATATCCATTTGTGGCCTGCACTTGAAGAATCTGAAATCTCACCAATGAAGTCCATTCCCCACTACTTAAATAGGGATTCAATTGATACAGGATGCAAAAGGAGGGAGCCTGAAGCTTTCAATATTCCTTAAAAATGTTGACAACTCTCACACTTTCTTACCAGTAGAGTTGTATCTTTAAAAACAGCTGGCCACTAGTAACAAACCCTTAAGAAATTATGAGTTGTGACTCTTCCAGCAAAATGCCCTCCACAAATTCCTCCGTGCAAAGCATAAATTATTTTCTGGGCTTCATCCTCAGTGATACATCTTAAGACAACTCCCTTAGGGTTCTTCCAAGCTAACCCATAATCATTGATGATGTATTTCTGCAAGGCTAACTTAAGTGCTCTTTTTTTATTCTTTCCTAAATACTCAGGGCACTGTAGATGTTTGAGATAAAAAATAATATCCTTGTACCATTCAAAAAAATTCAATTCCTCAAGAATATTCAATATTTCTTCTTCAATCTCATTTATCTCAACTATTTACAGGTTGCTTTCTACCATTATCTTTGCTAGGCCCAATCCTATGACCAATTTTGTAGTTTGGATGTCCATATCATATTCTTGCAATTTATATTCCCATCGTCCTCTTTTACTTGAACTTTCCATCTCTAATAGGATATCCTTAACCATGGTATGGGGAACATAAGCTATGACTTTAGATCTCAAAATATATGGCCTAAAGATTTTTGTGGCCCTAACCAAAGCAAATTCATGTTTCTCCATGATAATATACTTCAATTCTACTCCTTCTAATGTTTTGCTAAAGAAAGCAATTGGACTTTCACCTTCTTCATCATCCTTTTGTAACAACAAAAATGTGATAGTATTCTCTAAAGCAAAGGAAAAAAATTGGAAGGCTTTTTTATAATCAGGAGCTACTAAAACAGGGGCATTCTTTAATTCTTCCTTAATCCCAGTAAAGGCTTGAATAGTTGTTTCTTCCCATTTGATACTCTGATCTTTCTTCAACATACTAGTGATTTGGATAGTCAATTCAGAAAAGTTGGAAATAAATATCCTAATAAAATTTATTTTCCCAAAAAATGACTGAATTCCCTTTTTGGTTCCTAGAATAGGAACTTTACTAATGGCTTCCACTCTCTCAAGATCAATCATGACCCTTTCTTTTAACATAATATGCCCAAGTAGCTTTGCCTTTTAAACCCCAAAATGACATTTCTTAGGGTTCTGTGAGATACCATATTCCCTACATCTAAACAACATCTTTTCTAAATGTTTTAGGTGATCACTTATCTTCCTTGAAAAAATTGTCACATCATCCTGATACACAACAATGAAGTCATTTATATATCCTAAGAATGCTACATCCATTGCTCTTTGAAATGTGGCTCCAACATTCAACATGCCAAACAACATTCTGACATACACATAGGTTCCCCATGGAGTGGTGAAAGTGGTTTTGATTCTCTTTGACTACTTCACAACCACTTTGTTATACCCAGAAAAACCATCTAAAGTGGATAACAACTCTAAACCTTTAAGCAATTGCAACATGTTATCCATATTTGGCAAGGGATAGTTGTCTTTAATTGATGCCTTATTTAAATTTCTGAAGTCAACACACAATCTTATATCCCCATTTTTATTTCGAACAGGTACCAGGTTTTCTACCCATGAGGAGTATCTTGTAGGTTGTATAATTCCTTCATCCCTTAACTTTTTCAACTCTTCTTGAATTTTTGAGGAAAGGAGGGGATTAATAGGTATTTTTTCTGCCTAAATGGCTTGGTATTGGCTTTTAGGGGTATTTCATGATGTAAAATGTCTTCCCTATATGCCTTCAATTCTGAATATGACCAAGCCAAGCAGTCCTGGTATTTTTTTAGCAATTGGACATATGACTACTTTTCTTCTCTATTTAAGTTGCTTCCTAGCCATATTCTCCTAGGTTTATCCTTTGTTCCCAGGTTCTACTCTTCAACATCTCTCGAGTTTGACATGTGTCTATTAACAATATGGTTAGCATTATCAAAATTTGATTCCAATGCAACCAAGCCTCTTGAAATAGTATTGGTTTTCAATTGGATAATGTCTTTACCAAATAGGGTCTCTTTTCCATCATTTACACAAACCATTGGTTCCCAGTCCATACTTTGATTGGAAAATTCTCCTTTATTCTCTAGAAACATTTGGACATGGGAATCATCTTCAAAAACTTCTCAGTGCTTGATATTTTCAGGGAAAGATAGCCTGACCAATATTTCAAGCCTAGATTCCAATACTGCCAATTTGTCTACTATAATATTATAGCTCCTATCATGATGTATTATATTGAAAGAATCAAACATTTCAATGAAGTCCCAAACTGCATGCTTATACTGTTTCATTCTTTGATTCTTTATTGCATATAATTTTCTAACTTACTTTGCTATCATCTCCAAATCCCCTTAACAATAATATCCTTGACACCATATTTCCAATAAATCCTTATACCAAACAATAGTGCTTCATACTATACAATATTTGTTTGTACACTCAAAATTGAGTTTAAAAGAAAATTTAAAAAACCTCTTGGCTTGGAGATATCAAAAAAACACCAGTGCCATTACCAGATCTAGAACAAGCCCCATCAAACATCAAGGTCTAAGGAGAACCAACCTAATCAGGATACTCACACTCATCAATTTTGTATTCCTTACAATCAGCATAGCCCACAAAGTTATTGACATCGACATCTGTGTACAATAATTCATAAGAAGCATTGTTAGGATCCTCAATGAGATGTAACATTTTCTTCTCACCGTATAACTTCATAGGGTTCCCCTTAATTGGTATGGTTGCATATCACATGTCCATCAGCACACTTCCACCCTCACTATCTACCCATTTTCTAAATAATAACATCCCCTTGTTTGGCAGGACAATCCAAAATAGCTACGTTCAAGATTAAGCATTATCCAGGATAAGCTGCTAATTGTACTACAAATCCCCTAACATATCCAATTATTGTTACTTCTCTTGAATCTGTAGAAATACATTTCCCAAAAGTATTTATTACCTTGATATTTAACTCATTCATTACCTGAAGAGGCATTACATTACATGAGGCTCTTGAATCAAACATGCAGTTATGTACCAACCTATCTTTAATAATCAAAGTGGTAAAAAATGGATCCACATTAAGTTGAGATTCAACCAGAGAAGTTCCCAAATACACCTCAGATGATTCACCCATCTCCTCCAATTCTTGTGGTATTTCTGATTCTACAATAATACAAGGAATCTCTATATTATTAAAATGTTTTCCCTCAGTAATATTTTCTTCCTTAAATGCCAAATATTTGAATGCCCTTTTCCTATGCTCAGGGATACTAAGAAATTCAACAATAGTAACAGTGACCTTGATCTTACTCAAGATTTGGGCTATGTCACAAGGAACATATTTGGGTAGGGTAGTATTAGGAGGGAGATTCACCACTTCCTCTGATAGTATAGGAGTTTTCAGAGTCTAGGCATGGGTAGGAACATAAGTTTTATTTGGGGTAGTTAGGCCTTTTCCAGATGTATCTTTCTTAGGGGTTTCCCTCAGGATATTGGTAAGAACTATAAATTTTGTCTTGGCTTTTGGCCCTCCCCCTTTGACAACCTTACTTCTTGTGTTATATTCTTTCTCCTAAGCAACTACTGCATTCATCAATAGTTTCCTGTCCTCTTCAAAAGGGATTCATCCATCATATTTTTTAATCATCAAGGCCCTTAAGTATTCAAAATAATGATTAGGAAGATCAAATTCCTGCACCATAGCAATTTCAAAATTATTAATACAAGGAAGAGGTAATACCCAGTGAACGTAATCCCATAAATATTTAGCAGTTCTGGAACTTATCAATTCAGTTGAGGTTACCCCCTGCCATGAATTTGTAGGGCATTCCCTCATGCATACATCATCATATGTATCATCATCATCTACTTCCTCAGCTTCTTGATCTACATCACATAGGGAGTGTGGTAATAAACACCTATCACACCACTTGATAACATTGGCCTCCTCCACAGTAGCAACCCTAGCAGTCAAAGGATCCGGAACCAATCTATTTTCTTGGGGTTGAGGCTGTGTATTACGTGATCCCATGAGAACTTTCCCTCTGTCATTTGGTATGGGATCACCTCTAGGATGATTTCTAAATCTCTCCTAACCGTGTGGCTTGTGCTAACCCTAGGAAATTTGTCCTATCCCTTTTTTTGCTCTGGAATGTTTATATAGTATCTCTTTAACTACTCTAGCCAAATTTTTCACAACCTCTTCCAGATCCATAGGCTTCCTTGACTAAGGCTTATCAAGATTGATCATGTTAACACCTTCTCTCTTAGCAGACTTTCCAACTAATTTGATGTTTTTTTCTATTTATAAGGCCATGGTGAAATCCTACCTTAATGTTCTCGATTTCTTATCTCTCAAGTAATAAGAAACATTTTTATCAAAAGCATCAGAATATTTTATCAAACAGGACTCATCACTTGGCCTTAGGATTCTAGGTAGCCTATTCAAGGTCTTATTGAATCAAGTATTGAAATCATGGACATATTCATTTGGATTTTTCTTTATATTCTCAAATTCAAATAAAAAGAACCTGGGATCTATCTTATCCCTATATTGCAATCTAAAGGTATTTTTCATCTCGGTCCATGAATCTATTGAATTATTTGGTAAAGCCTTGTACCAATCACATGCATCTTCCTCAAGAGTATGAATAAACAACTTTAGATACACGTCATCAAACTCAATTTCAAAATCTTCCATCATATTGATAAAGATTCTTAAATGGTGGTCACCAATGATGGCATTATTCCCTTGAAATTTTGGTAACCTATTTTTGACATCCTGTGGCACTATATTAGGATATCCATCCATACCTCTGAAATCTATAGGTCCAAAAGTGTTGACAACAAAAGGATGTCTAGGGGGAGGTTGGGCCATATTGCCTTAAGGAGGTGATCTTGTAGGAGAATAAAAATGATAAGGGACAAGCGGTCTCAGGGGCGCGGGAGTATAACTCTCAAAGTAAATATCCTCTAATGACTTAGTTTCTTGGAAAAACCTATCAACCTTGGAAGAAACAGGGGGAAACTGAGAGGCACGCTATTCAAACACAAATGATGGCCCATCTCTAGTTGAAGAACTCAAATTTATATAAATATTACTTGGTTCAAAATCACTTGAAGATGTATGGTAATATTCAATCACAGATTGATCACCTTCCACAATTAGAATCTCTTTTCTTGACTCGTGATCTCCTACTACTTTCCATATTCGTCTTTCTTCTGAATTTTCCTTTCCCAACTCTGGAAATAACTTCCTAGTCGGTTCCCTAGTGAAGAAAGATATTCTTCCCTCCATCTTTGCAGAGATTAATGAAAAATTTCACTTGACATAGGTTAAGACACTGGTAATCATAAACATTTCAATTCAACACAGAGTTGCCACTAAGGATTTTCACCTTAGTTGTGTAGATGCACTAGAAGTAACTTTCCAAGTGTATATTAATGCTTAATTTTTGAAAAGCTTAACAGATCAGACTTTCCTTTACACACATTTATCACTATTGATGCAAATTTAGTCCAATAACCACTAGAAAATAGAAATATTGCATAATGAACTTGTAATCTTGCAAAAATATTACAAATCTCAACAAAGTATGATGTTTAAATAACTTATTTGTAGTTAAACCATGTAAGAAACATTACCAGGGTCAATATGTGTACGCATTTGTAAAAATAGTCCCCGGTAATGGTGCCACTTCGGTGTTGTTGCCACACAAATAGGTATCAGTGTTCAAATAATTCCCCAGAAATGACACCACTTCAGTGTTGTTGCAGCACAAATAGGTCCCTGGAAATTTCGTCACTTCGGAGTTGGTATCCAAATTGATTCTCCTGTGAGGGCTAAGCATCATCACGAAACTGGAAGGAAGCTTAGAGATAAAAAAATCATAATATGAGTCATTTTGTAGCGGAGGAGGGGATTTAGCTAACTCTTTGTCACTCAGGCGTTGGAGAAATGGATAGCACCTCACTAAGGGTTTGATATACCATCACTACTTTAGGTTGTGCCTTCAACCAGGGTGAGAGGACCCATTTTGTAACCTTTGTTGGTGAAGGATATCAAGAGATCCTTCTTTGCACAATCTTAATGAGAACCTTGAGAAAATATGATCAATACAACACAATCTAACTCTCACGAGTTGTCACACTAGAGAGTGGAGATGTTTCCTAGACAAGGTTTAGGTTACTAAAGACAATAATTGAATCCTGATTTTCTTTGCATATTTTGGTAGTGGAAATTGTTAAACCTTTGTGGATACACAGTACAAATAGGGGTAGTTCCTATAGGATTCAACATTTGAGAATATTTTGGTGGGAAGTTAAGCAAGATAAAGTTGATTATACCAAATCTTTGAGAACCTTTACAAATATTGGAAAAATCATAGACAAAACGCTTCAAAATAGCCAAAATATTCCTTCAACTAGAAGGTGTGTATCAATGGAGGCCCATAGATGCACGGTTTCATACAATCTTCAAGAATTCAACATAAAGGCTCATGCTAAAGACTCAATTAAATGTTGAAAATCCCTGATTCGTCACACCTAAGATACACTCATAGACTTACAAAAAATCTTTATCAACATAATGAAAGTAAAGTGATTTTAAATTGTTTATTTGCATCACAAGATGAAAGCTCTTCTCACAATGAAATTGAAAATGCCACAATACTAACACATGGATGATATCTTGTGTGATTCAGAGGGATTTCAACATAAGATTACAATAGGAACAAGAAAAATGATTTGAAAACATTCTGAAATGAGACAAACACAATAATGCTCATGATCAACGTAAATTCATTTTAAGGTTCATTAGATTCATCAACAGGGGAGAGTTTCTTTAACAATCTCAATGCTTGTCAATCGATGTACATGTGTAACCATCTTGACTTGATTAAATCTAAAACATAGGAAAATAAATAGGTTTCTTTTATGGTCTCTTGGGAAAATGGTTTTTTCTCAAACTTTCTCAGAAAAATTAACCCCTGACCATTTGCAAGAGTATTCTCATTGCATTTATACAATTTCACTCGCTCACTCATCCCAAATTTTCCCCCCAAAATAAGAATATTTGAGGAATACTTTTTTGTCTACAGATTTGTTCCAGAAAGTGATATTTAACAAACTTACACCCAAAAGCTTTCAGGTGTACAAAAGATAAGCTCTTTCAATTATTTCCACTTATTACTTTATCTGGGGCCTCCAGTCATCTCTTATGGCAAGCATGTCCATCCTCTTTTGAGCCTGTAGCTTCCTTCTCTTCATTCTTTTCCTCTGCATCTTGCTCTACTGATAATTCATTTTCTACAGGTGCCCGAGAAACTCTGTTTCAAAACTTCAACTTTTGCACTTCTCAGATTTACAAATCAAGCTCCACAATTAATTCGATTGAACTTCACTGACAAAAATGACAAGAAACCATGGAATTAACCAAAAAGGATGAAACCAATTGAATCCCTTAAGGTCCCTGGTTTTCATAGGAGAAATAATGGCAGAAAAACTAGATGCATTGTATCACAGCCATTAACTCTGTCTTTCACAACTTCAAATTTGAGCCATCCATGTGGAAAATATTTGAGTTGAAGTGGGTCTGGGGGTCCTTTTCACATTTTGTATCACTTAAAGAAAATGAGTACTTTTAGACAATTTGGCCTACCCACCCACTTTTTATATAGGCCCTACATGTGGCTTTCCTGGGCATCGACGGGGCTGCGGCTTACTTTATGACTTTTATTCTTTTTCAAAACAATGCTGAGAATCTCAAAATGCCCCAGCGACCCACCTCTCCACTTTTAACTTTTTATGTGGGCCCCAGTGGAGTCACATCTCACTTTTATACTTTTACTTCATTTCAAAATAGAGCTTAAAAACTCCAAAGTGCTCCAACGACCTACCTCCCCACTTTTGATGTAGACTCAACACGTGGCTTTACTTGGGCATTAGCAGGGCCATGGTTCACTTTTATACTTTATTCCTTTTTCACAAAACAAGCCAAATAGCTTCAAAGTTTTCTGATAGTTTGCCTTCTCGCTTTTGACTTAAAAGTGGCCATGTGTTCTCTTGCGGACCTCAGGCATTTATTTTACCTTTTTACTCTTTTTTCCATAACACCTTAAAACAAAAAAAGACCCACTTTCCCACAACTTCTCAACTTACGACATGTGTACACCTTCGGGGGGAAAATAAGAAATTTTCTCTGCCACTTCATAATTTTGACTAAGCCAATTAGAAATCAACGGAGCTGCGGGGCCAATTTGACATTTTTTACAAAAGTGACAAGTTCACCAAATAAACCTGCCATGCCTTTTCCAATTAGAGATGGACACATATCTTTAGACATTGAGATAAAATTTGACAGGGAAAACACAACCATGGAAAAATAAAATGCAGGGGAAACTTCACCATTCATGCACCAAAATTACAAAATGTTCCTAATGGATAGAGAAATTGCAAATAATACATGGCTAAACGTGATCCATGACCATAGAGAAGGATTAACAATGAAATACAAATGAAGGAGAAAGTTTTCACGCTACATCCATACAGGGAGATAGAAAATACTTCAAACCAAGCAGACTGAGAAATTTTTTGAACAAACAAGGTGAGATTAAATCGAGCACCAACATCAGCTCTGACTCGGGGATGGGCACTCCCAGCGAGTGTCGTAAGAAAAACATAGTAGACCATGTGCCAAAAATCCATTGGGAAATGGAGTCAAGAACCGACCGCCAAAACAAAGAAACAAAAACCAACCCTCCCAAGAATGAACCAAGAAACCAACAAGAACTGATCACCAGTGACCAAGAGAAACCAAAATAGAAAAACATGAAAATAGAACAAAAAAAAAAGACTATACACTATACAATGATGTGTACCTTGATTCTAAGAAATCAATCAAGGAAATTTTTTAAGTGTATGCCATTAATAGGCAACTCAAGCAATTCCCCATGTAGGTATTTTAAGAAGAAGGTATGCTAACCAATCCGAATGTCAATAGAATAAGGGCCCATCCATAATGCATCAAAATTTCCATATTTTCCCTTATCCTCATGTCTGTTATCCCACATTAGGATGAGATCTCCCACATTGAAAGCTCTTGGATTTACCTTTTTATCAAATAATTTCTTCAATTTTTTCCTAAACTTCACATGTCTTTGGTGGGATTCTCTTCTTTCTTCATCTAATTCAACAATTTGATTAATACGAGCACCATAGGGACTGGCTTCCTGGTCCTCCAATTATTGAATGAATTGGTAAGAATATAATTGCATATGAAGGGGAAGTAGAGCTTGAGTTCCATACACCAACTCAAATGGAATTTTTCTAGTAGCTCTTTTAACAGTGATTCTATCAGCCTAAACAACAAACTTCAACTACTCACCCCACTTCTGTTTGTTTACATCCAAGGTCCTTCTGATTATCTTCAACTAATTTTTTTTGCTTGATTCAGATTTTCCATTACCTTTGGGATTATAATTTGAAGAATATGCTAAATTTATCCCATACTCATGAAAAATGGCTACCAAAGGTTTGGCTCAAAAACTCATAGCATTGTCAGCAACTATATTAGTAGGCACTCCAAACTTGCAAATTATATTATTTAGAATGATGTCTATTACAATTTGGTGGGTAGATTTCTTGGTAGGGATAGCCTCCACCCACTTGGTGAAGTAATCAGTGGCCACTAATATCCATTTATGGCCTACACTTGAAGAATCTGAAATCTCACCAATGAAGTCCATTCCCCACTACTTAAATGGGGCTTCAATTGATATAAGCTGCAAAGGGAGGGAGCCTAAAGCTTTCAATCTTCCTAAAAAATGTTGACAACTCTCACACTTTCTTACCAGTAGAGTTGTATCTTTAAAAAGAGTTGGCCACCAGTAACCAGCCCTTAAGATTGTATGAGCTATGACTCTTCCAGAAAAATTCTCTCCACAAACTCCTCCATGGAAATCATCAATTATTTTTGGGGCTTCATCCTCAGTGATACATCTCAAAATAACTCCCTCAGGGTTCTTCCAAGCTAACCCATAATCAGTGATGATGTATTTCTGGGAGGCTAACTTAAGTGCTCTCTTTTGATTCTTTCTTAAATACTCAGGGCACTGTAGATGTTTGAGATAAAAAATAATATCCTTGTACCATTCAGAAATTCTCAATTTCTTAAGAATATTCAATCTTTCTTCTTTAACCTCATTTATCTCAACTATTTATAGGTTGCTTTTTTCCATTAACCTTGATAGGCCCAATCCTCTGACCAATTTTTTATTTTGGATTTCCATATCATATTCTTGCAATTAATTTTACCATCAGCATCTTTTACTTGAAGTTTACATCTCTGATAGGATATCCTTAACCATGGTATGGGGAACATAAGCTATGAATTTAGAGCTCAAAATATATGGCCTAAAGATTTTTATGGCCCTGACCAAAGAAAAGGATTGTTTCTCCATGATAGTATACTTCAATCCTACTCCTTGTAATGCTTTGCTAAAGAAATCAATTGGTCTTTCAGCGCCTTCATCATCCTTTTGTAATATCACGGATGCAATAGTATTCTCTGAAGAAAAGTAAAACATTTGGAAGGGATTTTTATAATTAGGAGCTGCTAAAATAGGGGCATTCTTCATACTTCCTTAATCCCAGTAAAGGAGTGAATAGTTTCTTCTTCCCATCTGATACTCTAACCTTTCTTCAACATACTGGTGATTGGGATAGTCAATTCAATGAAGTTGGAAATAAACCTCCTAATAAAATTTATCTTCTCAAAAAAGGATTGAATTCCATTTTTGGTTCTTTAAATAGGAACTTTGTTAATGGCTTCCACTCTCTCAAGATCAATCATGACCCCCACTTTTGACACTATATGTCCAATCAACTTTTCCTTTTGAACCCCAAAATGACATTTCTTAGGGTTCAGTGATATACCATATTCCTTGCATCTTAACAACATATTTTCTAAATGTTGCAGGTGATCACTTCTTTTCCTTGAAAAAATTGTTACATCATCCTGATACACAGCAATGAAGTCATTTATATATCCTAAGAATGCTACATCTATTGCTCTTTAAAATTTGGCTCCAACATTCATCAGGTCAAATGACATTTTGATATACACATAGGTTCCTCACATAGTGGTGAAAGTGGTTTTGATTCTCTTTGACTACTTCACAACCACTTGGTTATACCGAGAGAAGCCATCCAAAGTAGATAACAACTCTAAACCTCTAACCAATTACAACATGTTATCCATATTTGGCAAGGGATAGTTATCTTTAATTGATGCCTTATTTAAATTTCTAAAGTTAAAACACAATCTTATGTCTCTATTCTTCTTTTGAACAGGTATCAGGTTTGCTACCCATGAGGAGTATCTTGTAGGTTGTATGATTCCTCCATCCCTTAACTTTTTCAACTATTCTTGTATTTTTTAGGAAAGAAGGGGATTAATTGGTCTATGTTTCTGCCTTAACATCTTGGAATTGGCTTCTAGGGGTATTTCATGCTAAAAATTGTCTTCCCTGTATGCTTTCAGTTCTGAATATGACCAAGCCAAGAAGTCCTGGTACTTTTTTAGTAATTGGACATATGATTTCTTTTCTTCTCTATTCAAGTTTCTGCCTAGCCATATTCTCCTAGGTTTATCCTTTGTGCCCAGGTTATATTCTTCAACATCTCTCAAGGATGACATGTGTCTATTGATAATGCAGTAAGCATTATCAAAATTTGATTCCATTGTAACCAATCTTATGGGAATAGTATTGGTTTTCAATTAGATAATGTCTTTACTAAATAGGGTCTCTTTTCCATCATTTACACAAACCATTGGTTCCCAGTCCATACTTTGATTAGAAAATTCCCCTTTATTCTGTAGAAATCTTTGGACCTGAGCATCATCTTCAAAAACCTGTCAGTGCTTGATATTGTTAGGGACAAACGGCTTGGTCAATATTTCAATATCATATTCACAATAGGGAGACATTGTACAATTTTCAAACCTAGATCCTAATACTGCCAATTTTTTTACTACAGTATTATAGATTCTATAATGATGTTTTATATTGAAAGAATCAAACATTTCAATGAAGTCCTAAACTATATGCTTATACTGTTTCATTCTTTAATTCTTTGTAGCATACAACTTTCTAACTTGCTTGACTATTAGCTCTGAATCCCCTCTAACAACAATTTCCTTGACACCATGTTTCCAAGAAATCCTTAAACCTAACAACAGTGCTTCATACTCTACAATATTGTTTTAACATTCAAAATTGAGTTTAAAAGAAAAGTTAAAACCCTCTTGGCTTGGAGATATCAAAAAAACACCGACGTGATTACCAAATCTAGAATATGCTCCATCAAACATCAGAGTCCAAGGAGAACCAACCTACTTAGGATACTTGTACTCATCAATTTTATGCTCCTTACAATCATCATATCCCACAAAATTATCAACATCAACATCTATGTACAATACTTCATAAGAAGCATTCTTAGGGTCCTCAATGAGATGTAACATTTTCTTCTCACCATATAACTTCACAAGACTGCCCTAAATTGGTATGGTTTCATAAGACATGTCCATTTGCACACTTCCACCCACACTAGCTAACCATTTTTTGGATACTAACATCCCCCATTTCAAAGGACAATCAACAATAACTACATTCAAGGTTAAGTACTTTCTTGGATAAGCTGTCAGTTACACTACTAATCCTTTGACATATCTAATTACTATCACTTCTCTTGAATCCATAGCAGTACATTTCCTGAAAAATTTTGTTACCTTGATATTTAACTCATTCATTACCTCAAGAGGCATTACATTACATGAGGATCCTAAATCAAACATGCAGTTATGTACCATCCTATCTTTAATAATAAAAGTGGTAAAAAATGGATCCACATTAAGCTGATATTCAACCAGAGAAGTTCCCAAATAAACCTCAGATGATTCATCCAGTTCCTCCAATGCTTGTGGTATTCATGATTCTGTAATAATGGGAGGAACCTCTACATTATTAACACTTTTTCTATAAGTAATATTTTCTTCCTTAAATACCAAATATTCGAATGCCCTCTTCCTATGCTAGGGATCTTGATTAACTCAACAATGGGAACAGTAACCTTGATCTGACTCAAGATTTGGGCTATGTCATAAGGAACATATTTGGGTAGGGTAGTATTAGGAGGGAGATTCACCACTTCCTCTGATAGCATAGGAGTTTTCAGAGTTTGGGCATGGGTAGGAGCACAAGTTTTATTTGGGGTAGTTAGGCCTTTGTCAGATGTATATTTCTTAGGGGTTTCCTTCAAGATATTGGTAAGAAATGGAACTTTTGGCTTGGTTTGTGGCCCTCCCCCTTTAACAACCTTACTTCTGGTGTTATATTCTTTCTCCCGAGAAACTACTATATTCATCAACAGTTGTTTGTCCTCTTTAGAAGGGATTCCCCCATCATATTTTTTAATCATCAAGGCCCTTAAGTATTCAAAATCATGATTAGGTAGATCAAATGCTTGCACCATATCAATTTCAAAAGTATTAATAGGAAGAAGAGGTAATACCTAGTGAACACAATCCTAGAAGTTTTCAAAAGTTCAAGCACTTATAAATTTAGTTTAGGTTACTCCCTTCTGTGAATTTTCATGGTATTCCATTATGAACACATCATCATATGTCTCATCATCATCTTCTTCCTCAAATTCTTGATCCACATCACATGGGCAGTGTGGTAATAAACACCTATCACACCACTTGATAACATTGGCCTCCTCAACAGTAGAAATCCTAGTAGTTAAAGGATCAGGAACCAATCTATTCTCCCTGGGTTGAAGCTGTTTATTTCCTAATCCCATGAGCCCTTTCGCTCTATCATCTAGTCTATGATCACCTCTGGGATGATTTCTAAATCTCTGGACCATGTGGCTTGTGCAGACCCTAAGAAATTTTTCCTATCCCTTTTTCTGCTCTGGCTAGTTTATAGGATATCTCTTTAACTACTCCAGCCAAAGTTTTTACAACCTCTTCCAGATCCACAACCTTGTTTGATTAAGGATTTTTAGGATTGATCAACTTAACACCTTCCCTCTTAGCAAGCTTTCCAACTATCTTAATATTATTTTCTATTTGTAAGGCCATGGTGAAATCCTACCTCAATGTTCCCAAGTTCTTATCTCTCAAGTAATAAGTAGTATTTTTATCAAAATCATCAAAATACTTAATAAAATAAGACTTATCACTTAGTGTTAGTATTATAGGTATCCTATTCAAGGTCTTATTGAACCGAGTATTGAAATCATGGACAGATTCATTTGGATTTTTCTTTATATTTTCAAATTTAGATAGACAAAACATGGGATCTGTCTTATCCCATATTGCAATATAAAGGAATTTTCATCTCGGTCCATGAATATATTGAATTATCTAGTAAATCCTTGTACCAATCACGTGCATCCTCCTCAAGAGTATGAATAAATAATTTTATATACACGTCTTCAAACTCAATTTCAAAATCTTCCATCATATTGACACAGAGTCTTAAATGGTGGTCACAAGTGATGGCATTATTCCCTTGAAATTTTGGCAACCTATTTCTGACATCTTGTGGCACCATATTAGGATATCCATCCATACCTCTAAAATCTATAGGTCCGAAAGTGTTGACAACAAAAGGAGGTCTAGGTGGAGGTTGGGCCCTATTGCTTTAAGGAGGTGATCTTGTAGGAGAATCAAAATGGTAAGGGACGAGGGGTCTCTGGGGCACAGGATAATAACTCTCAAAGTAAATATTCTCTAATGACTCAGTTTATTAGAAAACCCTATCAACCTTGGAAGAAACAGGGGAAAACTAAGAGGCATGATTTTCAGACACAAATGATGGCCCCTCTCTAGTTAGAGAACTCAACTTTATATAAAGATTACTTGGTTCATAAACACTTGAAGATTTATGGTAATATTCAACCACATATTGATCACCTTTCAAAACTGATATCTCCTTTTTTGATTCTTGATTTCCAACAACTTTCCAGACTTGTTTTCCTTCTGAATTTGCTTTTCCTAGTTCTAGAAATAACTTTCTAGTAGGGTCCCTAATGAAGAAATATCTTCTTCCCTTTAGATTTGCACAGATTAATGACAAATTTCACTTGACATAGGTTAACACATTGGTAATCATCAAAATTTTAATTCAACATGGAGTCGCCAGTAAGGATTTTCACCTTAGTTGTGTAGATGCACTATAAGTAACTTGCCAAGTGTATATCAATGCTTAATTTCTATAAATATTAACAGATCCGACCTTCCTTTACCCATATTTATCACTATTGATGCTAATTTAGTACAATAACCATTATAAACTGGAAATATTACACAATGAACTTGTAATCTTGCACAAATCTTACAAATCTCAACAAAGGATGATGTTTAAACAACTTATTTGTACTTAAACCACATAAGAAACATTACCATCTTTGGTATGTGTAAACATTTTTAAAAATAGTCCCCAAAAATGGTGCCACTTGGGTGTTTTTGATGGTGTCAAATAATCCCTGGCAACGATACCACTTCGGTGTTGGTATCCAAATTGATTCTCCTATAAGGGCTGAGAAACATCACAAAACTTACAGTTTAAAGATAGATGAATCATGATATAAGTCATTTTATAGTCAGGGAGGGGATTCATCTAACTCTTTGTCACTCAGGCATTGGAGAAATGGACAGGACCTCACTCAGGGTTTAATCTACCCTCACTACTTTAGGTTTTGCCTTCAACCAGGGTGAGAAGACCCGTTATGTAACGCATGTTGGTGAAGTATATCAAGAGACCCTTCTCTGCACAATTTTCATGAGAACCTTGAGAAAATATGATCAATACAACACAATCTAAGTCTCATGAGTTTTCACACTAGAGAGTGAAGATGTTTCCTGGACAAGGTTTGGGTTACTAAAGAAAATAATTGGATCTTGATTGTTTCTGCATATTTTGGCAGTGGAAATTGTTAAACCTTTGTGGATACACAATACAAATAGGGGTAGTTCATGTAGGATTTATCATTTGAGAAATTTTTTGTGGGAATTTAAGCAAGATAAATTTGATTATACTAGATCTTTAAGAACCTTACAAATATTGGAAAACTCACAGACAAAATGCTTCAAAATAGCCAAAATATTCCTTCAACCAGAAGGTGTGTATCAACAGAGGTCCAGAGATGCACAGTGTCATACACTCTTCAATAATTTAACATAAAGGCTCATGCTAAATACTCAATTAAACGTTGAAATTCCCTGATTGGCCACGCCTAAGATACACTCATAGAGTTATAAACAATCTTTATCAACATAATGAAATTAAATTAATTATAAATTGTTTATTTCCATCACAAGATGAAATCTCTTCTCACAATGAAATTAAAAATGCCACAATACTAACACATGGATGAGATCTTGTGTAATTCAAAGGGATTTCAACATAATATTACAATAGGAACAAGAAAAACTATTTGAAAACACTTTGAAATGAGACAAACACAATAATGCTCATGATCAGCACAGATTCATTTCAAGGTTCATTAGATTCATTAGCAAGGGAGATTTTCTTGAACAATCTCAGAGATTGTCAATGGTTGTACACTTGTAACCATCTTGACGTGATAAAATCTAAAACATGCGAAAATAAACAAGTTTCTCAGATGGTCTCTTGGGAAAATGGTTTTTTCTCAAACTTTATTAGAAAATTTAACCCCCAACC
Organism: Taxus chinensis; assembly: GCA_019776745.2. Lineage (NCBI taxonomy): Eukaryota > Viridiplantae > Streptophyta > Pinopsida > Cupressales > Taxaceae > Taxus > Taxus chinensis. The sequence goes on from CM034147.1 coordinate 336,766,138, forward strand.
ATTTGCAAGAGTATTATCATTACATTTATACAATTTCACTCGCTCACTCATCCCAAATTTTCCCCCCAAAATAATAATATTCGAGGAATACTTTGTTTGTTATAGATTTGTTCTAGAAAGTGATATTTAACAAAATTACACCTAAAAGTTGCCAGGTGTACAAAAGATAAGATTTTTCAATTATTTCCACTTATTACTTTATCTGGGGCATCCAGTCATCTCTTCTGGAAGCATCTCCATCCTCTTTCAATCTTGTAGCTTCCTTCTCTTCATTCTTTTCCTCTATATCTTTCTCTACTGATAATTCTTTTTATGTAGGTGCCCAAGCAACTCTATTTCAAAAATTCAACTTTTTCACTTCTCAAGTTTAAAAATCAATTTCCACAATTAATTCGATTACACTTCACTGATAACAAAAACAAGAGACCATGGAATTAACCAAAATGGACGAAATCATTCAAATCCCTTAAGGTCCCTAGTTTGTGTAGGAGTAATAATAGTTGCATAACCAGATGCATTGTATCATAGTTGTTAACTTTGTCTTTCACAACATCAAATTTGAGTCATCCACGTGGAAAATATTTCACTTAAAGTGGGTCTAGGGGTGTTTTTCACATTTTGTATCACTTAAAGAAAATGAGTACTTTTAGTCAATTTTGTCTGCCCACCCGCTTTTAATATAGGCCCTACACGTGGCTTTCTTAGGCATTGACAGGGTTGTGGCTTACTTTATGACTTTTATTCTTTTTCAAAACAAATCTAAGACTCTCAAAATGCCCCAGCAACCTAAATCTCTACTTTTAACTTTTGATGTGGGCCCCAGAAGAGTCGTGGCTCACTTTTATACTTTTACTTCATTTCAAAATAGATCTTAAAAACTCCAAAGTGCTCTAGTGACCCACCTCTCCCCTTTTTATGTAGACTCAGCACATGGCTTTACTTGGGCATTAGCGAGGTTGTGCTTCACTTTTATACTTTATTCCTTTTTCACAAAACAAATCCAAAAAACTTCAAAGTGCTTCGATAGCCCGCCTTCCCACTTTTTACTTAAAAGTGGTCACGTGTCCTCTTGTGGGCCCTACGCATTTCTTTTATCTTTTTACTCTTTTTTCCATAACGCCTTAAAACACAAAAAGGCCCGCTTTCCCGCAACTACTCAACTTATGACACGTGTACACCTTCGGGGGAAAAATAAGAAATTTTCTCTGCCACTTCATAATTTTGACCAGCCAATTAGAAATCAACAGAGTCACGCTGCCAATTTGACATTTTTTGCAAAAGTGAAAAAAGTTACAAGTTCACCAAATAAACCTACCATGCCTTGTCCAATTAGAGATGAACACGTATCTGCAGACGTTGAAATAAAATTTGACAAGGAAAACACAACCGTGGAAAAATAAAATATAGGTGAAACTTCACCATTTGCGCCCAAAATTCAAAATGTTCCTCATGGATAGAGAAATTACAAATAATACATGGCTAAACGTGATCCACGACCATAGAGAAGGATTAACAATGGCATACAAAGGAGAAAGTTTTCACACGTCCATATAGGGAGACAGAAAATACTTCAAACCAAGTGGACTGGAATTTTTTTGAACAAACAGGGGGAGATTAAATTGAGCACCAACACATGGTATGTACTTTAATGAAGTATATTAAGGCCTTGAAGAAAAATTGTATTTATCAAAATTCCATCAGAGAGGAACTACCTGGGCTTAAAATATGGTTATGGATATTCAGAGGAGGCTAGATAACTGGAGAAGGGAAGAAAGAATCCCAAGCTTAAGCTTTACCTTAGTATCTTAGAGTAGGACGAGATGGTGAAGGATGATATGAGGGACATTATTGGAAAAGAAGAAAAAAATGTGGAATAATAACTTTATATGAAAATTATAATTTAGAAACTACATTCGTATGCACAAAGTCAGACTCTTATAAAATGATAATGTTGAAGTAGCGTTGTTGAGTCTTATGGGTGTTCTTTAAGTTCCAATATAAGTGAAATTTTGATAATAATGTAAGACCTATGTTAATGTAGCCAAATTAAGAACAAACCAGATATGCTGCAAATATTATGAACTCCAAAAGAAAATAGATCTCCTTCTTTGTTATCAAATAATGAATTACAATGCTTCCTAAATAAGAAAATAACTCCCAACTCGAGTTGCCAAGTAAACTCTAGCTAACTCTGACTAAATCTACTCTAGGTGGCGGAAATTACTATTTTTAGCAGTTTACTAGAACCTGCTATTCTTAGTAAGTTCGCATGCTTATTCCTATGGGCACAAAAATTTCCACGCATCTTCTACATCCCTAAATTAGAGGAATTTCCAACTTTCTAACTCATAATGCAATTAATAGACTAAAATTAACTAATGCTCAAAAATAGGAGAAAACCAAACTATAACTTAAATCCTAATTATCGGCCTCAAGATGGCGGATTTAGGGCCCGAAAACATATCTAAAACTTGCCTCAACCAGTAGGGTAGGTTTCCGTTGCGTTCATCTCATCGAAACACTTGGTTTCAAAAAAAAAAACGGACTCAAACGGACACCCAGAACTCAAGTTATGACCTTGTCAAGTTCCTGCTAATTCTGGCGCATCATATGTTATTCAAGTAGCATTATAATATGAGTGAATATGAAATTTAAAAAATTATAATAATGAAGTAGCGTTGTTGATGGTTATTGGTTTCCATCATGTAGTAATCCAAATGAATAGATGTTACATTTACATTTGGTATTGAAAAGACGTTACATTTTTTATATTGAATAGATGTTATATTTGTATTTTGTATAGAATGGGAGTATGTCCTTTTTCATATAGAAAATAAGGAGGAAGAAGATGGTGTTTGATATATGAAAATGATAAACAAAATCTATTATAAAAATGGTTGTAATGAGCAGAGGCCCAGTCTCATATAGGAAGCATAGAATAAGAGTATAATTTTAGAAGAGGCATATGCCCATTCTCATATAATAATCATAGAAGGATAATAAAGACACAATTTAATTTAATTTAGAATGAAAATGTGTGCATTCTCACAGCCTTACTTTATTTTAAAATGGAATTTTTTTCATTCTCGCAACCCTTATAGATAGAAAATATTACTAGTGAAAGAATCTTTACAATGGGAAAAAGGTCATTCTCCTAAAAACATACATTTTTTTGTTTTTGTCATTATTAATAATTGTATTATACAAGATGGACTATCCCTGGCAGAGCCAAGTGATGCACTACATACCCTCGAGAGGGATTAAAGCTTGTGTAGTTCTCATCATACAATACATTTATATGATTGTAAACATTTTTAGAATGGGTTGTGAGAATTGGAAGTGTGTTTATAAAGGCAATATTGAATGTAAGCATGTTAACCGTTGTCAATATCACTATAGTGCCATAGAGTGGCGTGAATTAATTTTCATCAATTTTTCCAATTTCCCTCCAACCGGCTATTGAAGACGTGCTTGACAAAAAAGTACCTTCAATTTATAAAAGGTGGTAAACAATTTATTTTTAAATTGATGGTCTCACTATGCCATGGTAAAAAACAAATGTAAATATTAAACAATATCCTAGCCATGTTTTAGGTATATGATTCCTATATGAAAATTAGCATCTGTCTATTCAATACAAGCAATATTGAACTTAAGCATTTTAATACCTCTATAGAAATGGATACCTAACCATTCAATGGAAGATAAAAAAAATTGTATGAGAATGGGTGTATGCCAATTCTAATCATTGTAATACAAGAAATATTGAACTTATTCTTTTCAATAACTCTATGAAGGTTGTGAGAATGGGCACCTGTCCATTATAAAATAAGCTACATTATAAAATAAGCTACATTTTATCTCTGATATTCTTTTATGATTCCTATACTAGAACGGAAATTTTCTCATTTCGGTAGACAATTTCGTCTTGTGAAGCACAAGATTTGAAGAAAATTTCTGATATATTGTTTGATCTCTCCACATTTTTTTTCTTCCTTTCCACATTGGGCTCCTCTATTTCATTAGACTGCTTTCTTGCATGTGAGATATTTTATTGTGTATTGTTTATACTTTTTATTTTTGGTTCTCTCTTTCATTGGACTGTTTCGGCTTGTGAAGAAAAATTTATCAAGTAAATTTTTGAGAAACACCAATCCATTCACATACATGAATTTATCTAACTCTTCTCTATTGATTTATTTTGAGATGAAGAATATCATATGGTTTTCTTTCCCTTGCATGGTGGATAATTTCTCATTGTCAAAAACTTTATTTTTATCTCTAATATTATTCTATGATTCCTATATGAGAATGGGCATATGCCCATTGTATATTCCAACTCTCACATAGGAGTCATAAAATAATAATAGAGAAAAAAATTATTTCACATTTTTAGAATGTAGTAAATTCTATATATATTCTTCTATGATCCCTTAATGATAATGGTCATATGCCCATTCTCACATAGGAATCATACTAGAACAATAGAAAATTAAATTTCTTCTATATTGATTCTTAATATTTATTCAGAGATCAAGAATATCATCTGGTTATTTTTCCTTACATGGTAATGATTTGGCCATTGTAGAACGAAGTAAAGTTTATCTCTATTCTTCTATGATTCATATATGAGAAAGGAAATATTCCCATTCACATATAGCAAGATATATTGAAGTAAATCATTTTGATAGCTATATAAAGGATGTGATAATGAGGAATTTTCCATTCTGAAAAAAATTAAATTTTATCTCTATTAATTCTTGTGATGATGTATGACTTTTATTTATGTAAAATATTGACTATGAAATGATCTTATTTAATGTTGACATTTGTATAATTATTAGATTCTACTATTACCTTGTTTTCTATATTGATTATTGTGATGATGAATAACTTTTTTTTCTTGCTTATCAGATTTGTAGTTGTCTATATGATTATAAAATTAGGTAGTAAAATTTATTTTTCAACAGAGATTGCATTATTACCTTGTTCATTGATATTATGTACTATGTAGATAAAAAGGATAGTTAACCATTTTGTAATCTTCATTTACTAATAATTCAACATGATTACAAGTTGAAAATTCATGCCAATTCATTGAACTAACATGCATACAGTTTATTATTTTTTGCATGGTATGCAGGAGTCAGAGTAATCATTACAAAGTGATACATTGGATTTGATACACCTACAAAGGTGGTGATATTAGGTAAGTTCCCATGCTAAACGAAGTAAATGTTATCTCTATTCTCTTTATTATACTTATTCACATATCTTTATGAACAATAATGGACTTTATCTTATGAATCCTACTAAAGAGAATAGGCATATGCCCATTCATATTCTAATGTTATCTCTATAATTATTTTTATGATATTTTCAGTTATCTCTAGTATGAACAATAATTGACATTTTTTAAACGACTCCCTTATGAGAATAGGAAAATGCCCATTCTAAAATAAATATTAAAGAGAATACACATATGCCTTTTTTACATATTCTAATTTTAGAAATATTAAACTTAATCTTTGAGATACCGCTATAATGGATGTGAGAATGAGAATATGACTATTGAATACAAGATAAAAATTATCAACTGCCCACTCTTTAATATGTATTTAACGGTTGTGAGGGGGCATCTTCCCATTTAATACAAGACAACATATTTGTTTGTTTTAAAATGAGCATATGCCCATGGGAATCCTATATGAGAATATAGAATTAAAAATGTGATGCCCATTCAATACAAAATGAAACAATTTTGTTTGCATGAGAATGGGCATATGTCCATTCTAAACATTGTAATACAAGAAATGTTGATTTTATGAGATTCCTCCTATTATACCTATTTAAAAATTGTGATACTGTTTAATCTATACTCTTCTTAGTCTTCTTCTATTATTCTTATCTACCCAAGAAATTCTTCTATGATTTTTAAATGATAAGGGGCATTTTTCCATTCAATAAAAGACAATGCAAAAAAAAAAAGTAAATTTGATTATTCATATCATAAAGAGAATATGTCCATTCTAAACATTATAATACAAGTAATCTTGATTTGTTTGAGAATGGGCATGTGCACAGTCGTGATTGAATAATATTTGTTTTATGAGAATGGGCACATTATCATATAAGAAATATTTTTTATTATTCCTATCTACCCAAAATAAGATTCCTATATGAGAATGGGCATCTGCCCATTCAATAATAGACAATTTAAAAATGGTCAATCAAGTTCATACCTATTTAAAAGCTATGAGCATGTATAATCCATACTCTTATTTTATCATTCCTAATGCCCAAGCAAGTCTTCTATGATTCCTAAATGAGAAGGGGCATCTTCCCTTTCTATACAAGATGATGAAAAAAAACTCCATCAATTTCATATCTCTTTTAATAAGATGTGAGAATGGGTGTACATTCTAAAACAAAGTAAATTTGAGTATTCCTTTCATAAAGGGCATATGCCCTTTCTAATCAGGCATATGCACGTTCTAAAAATTATAATGCAAGTAATTTTTTTATAGAATGGGTAGGTGCCCATTCTAAACATTCTCATACAAGAAATACTGATTTTTATGACAGTGGCCATGTGTATTTTCTCTACATAACATTCTCATACAAGCAATACTGATTTTTATGACAGTGGCCATGTGCATTTTCTCTGCATTCTCATACAAGCAATATTTTTTGTGATTCCTATCTGCCCTTGTAGGTCTTTTATGATTCATATATGAGAATGGGAATCTTCCCATTCAATACAAGACAATGTAAAAATGCTCAATCGATTTCATAACTTTATACAAGCCATGAGGATGGGTTCCCATTCTAAAACATAGTAAATAGGAATGACAATAAATTATACCATTTAAAATTCCCATTCTAAATAGGAATATGCACATTCTAGAAATTATAATATAAGTAATTTGTTTCTTTCTTTAGAATGGGCATGTTCCCATTCTAAACATTCTCATACAAGAAATATTGATTTTATGACAGTGGGCATGTGTATTTTCTCTACATTCTCATACAAGCAATATTGTTTGTGATTCCCATTTTCCCAAGAAGGTACTTTAGGATTCCTATATGAGAATGGGCATATGCCTATTCAATACAAGACAATGTAAAAATTCTCAATCAATTTCATAACTTTATACAAACCGCGACAATGGGTGCACGTTCTAAAACACTGTAAATAGAAATGATATTAAATTATACTATTTAAAATTCTCATTCTAAATAGGCATATGCACATTCTAAACATTATAATATAAGTAATATGTATTTTTTTTAGAATGGGCATGTGCCCATTCTAAACATTCTCATACAAGAAATATTGATTTTATGACAGTGGGCATGTGCATTTTCTCTACATTCTCATACAAGCAATATTGTTTTTTATTCCTATCTACCCAAGAAGGTATTTTAGGATTCCTATATGAGAATGGGCATCTTCCCATTTGATACAAGAAAATGTAAAAATGCTTAATCAATTTCATAACTTTATACAAGCTGTGAGAATGAGTGCCCAGTCTAAAACATAGTAAATAGGAATGAAAATAAATTCTACTATTTAAAATATCATGATTTCATTATTTATTATTGTATGATAGTTTCAAAAAAAATTTAACTTTATACAAGACGTGAGAGTGGGTGCCCATTCTAAAACACAGTAAATATGTAAAAATTACAATGTATTTAAATTTCATTATTATAAAACATATATTTTTACATATATGGTTCATTATTCACATGGTTATTTAAAACATTTCAATGGGTTCAATAAATTCAAATATCTAAGCAGATTAAATCATATTATAGCATATTAAAGCATTAATAGGTGGATTTGTTAATGTATTATATATTCAAAATATTAAAGCATTAAAAGGTGGTGATTTGTTAATGTATTATATATTCAAATTTTTAATCTATGTACAAAACTAGCACTATGTAGTTTTTATTATTCTAATACATTTTCAAAACATTTAAATTTTTCTAAACATTGGGATAATATGACATTAAAGCATTAAATAAATTTAAGTGATAAAGGTTAGTTATTTTTAATGGTCGAATAGATTCAAATTTCAAGACTTGTGATATTAGGATACTAAAATAATTTAATCATTAAAAGAGGGTGATTTATTATGGTAGGTTAAATTCAATTTTTTAATTTTTTGCACCATTTTTTAGAGGCAATTTTTCTTGGTCAATTACTATATAAAAATATAGATTTTGAATGGATAGGATTTTTATTTTATTTTCTCTTACGAACGAGTTTTTTTCTTTGTTAGGCCGGGTTTTTTTCATTCAAAGATTTTGTATGAGAAAGAAGAAGTTATGCGAAAGGATTTGGGTTGATTGGAAACAAATATTATTGAAAAATAAACTTGTTGCAGCGGTAATAAAAAAAGATATAGAAAGATAATTGTGGTACTGATTTTAACAAATTGTTTTTTCTTACGCAAAAGGATTTGGCCGAATTAGATACAGAGATTATTGAAAAAGAAACTTGTTACAGAGGTTATTAAAAAAGACACAGAAAGAGACAGGTGGTACTTAATCTATCTAATCATTATTTTCACACCATAAACAAGTAAGCATTTGAACGAAAAATTTTGATTTGTATATTTGGTATTTGTTATGTTTACGAATGTAAAGAAATTGATTTCTCTATTTATTTACTGTTACGTTTACAAATGGAAGCAAATCAATAGATTTTTCAGGAATAAAATAAACGAGATATATGGAAAAACGGTTCAGATAGTCTATTGTGAACTAAAATATATGTGCTTACACATTCTTTGGGATTTAGAAGTAAACATGAAAAAAATGAGATACTAAAACTTGGAATAGCCTGCTCTACCATTGTTGTTTTCCTTTCAAGAAATCTTAAAAAGTCTCCCTTCAAAATCAATCTATCAACGGCTATTTCTTCTTCTTTCTTTTGCAAAATCTGTGTATCTTCTTATCTCTCCTATTATCAACAGCTATATCTTCTTCTTTCTTCTAAATTTTTTTTATATTTTTATTTCTTTAGCTACATCTACGTTCTTCGACTTTCCTCAAGTAAATCTTAGAATGAAAAAATATCAGTCGCAATAGAGAAAAAATCAAAACCCAATTCATTCAAAATCATTATTTTTATAATGTACTTGGCCAAAAAAAATCCTCATAAAAAAAAGCACCCAAAATTCAAAATTTGAATCAAACCTACCATAATAAATGACAAAATCTAACAAAAGAGTGCTGAAATTTCAAAATTTGAATCAAATATACCATAATAAGTGACCATTAAGAGCCTTCTAAAAAAAGCACTGAAATTTTGAAATTTGAAAGAATCATGTTAGTATTATTAAAAATAATTAATCAATGACAAAAAATAATAATAGAATTTAAAGTGTTTCTAATCAAGATATGATATTATATTTTTTATTAGATAGGCTAAAAACAGGGATCGTCTCCTAGAGGTCAGTACATGAAAGATAACAACGTGAAAGCTCACAAATAGTAAAAAAGAGGAATAGGACCAAAAAAGGTTAAAAAAATATTAACCCCAAGACAACAAGGTCTAGAAACCCAACCAGTGAGAGAAATAGAAACTACATAACTAAACCAAAAAATAAAGACAGTTCGACGAAAAACCTCCTAAAGTTCAGGAGCAACACCATAAATTTTTCTTTTGATTTTTGGAGGGTTTGGCCTCCATAGTCTCAGTCTCCTTGCTATGTTTGAGATGTACCTTCTTCTGAGGTGGTTCATCCTCTTCATCTCCCATAGCATCCTCCTTTGTCTCGTCCTTTTCCTCCTCTTTTTCATCACAGTTGGTGACCCTAGAATATTTTCTTTTCCTCTGCTCCTCTTCAATTGCTTCCAACCGAACCCTCATATCCCAAATTTTTTTATCCAAACCATTGATTTCCCCCATAATATTCCTATGGGCCATGAAAATTTTTTTGGTGGCTTTGATGTTATCGATCGTACCATTCCTAACCACCGAATTCACCTCCTCCATGATCTGAACCATAGTCTCCAAGTACTACACATTTTTATTCAAGTCCTTGTGGCTTTGCTCATCTTCCGAGATCATTTCACCTTTACCTTTTGAGGACCCAACTTCCTGAATCTCTAATCCCACCACGTTCTTCCCCTCCTCACCTTTGTTATGGACCAATTTTCCCTCACACATCTTAGTAAGACATTCAACTAAAGTGATATCCTCCTCCGCCTCGATTAGGGGCATGGATTTTTTGGCACAGGTTTACCATTTTCAAACAAAAGGAGAATGATCCCCTCATGAATATGGGTATCCACCTTATCCCACTGAAAATATTTCACAGATGTAGGAAAAGACATGAAAAAAAGAAAGGGATACTTAACATTTTCTTATGCCTAAACATATTCAGGAGAGATAAGTGATGAGTTTAAATCTTACGATACTTTCCTTCAAAATTTAAATACTTCATAATATGAAGGAAAACCTCCCTCCACACACTAGGGATGTAGGACCGAAAAATGCCATCAATGAAGTAATGCACCTTTTCCTTTCCAAAAAAAAAGGTGTTAATTTCGTCCTCACGTCTATTCTTCTCCTTAAAATTTTTTAGGCCATCCATATCTATACCAGTAATCCAGGAAATGGCTTCCTCCAAGGTCTTAATTTCTATACCCCTGACCACTACCTTACCATCCTTCCACACCAAGCCAAACTCCCTAGTTAATGAGGGATCATACCTTTGCAACTTTATGATATACTTTCTGAATCCCCCAACCCATAGTATGTGCCACATAGAAGGGTCATCCACAATATTTCCATGGCTAGATGGTTCCCCCCTGACTCTGTCTCTTCCCATGGTTGCCAAAATATTTTCTAGAATCTCAACTAGACAGTTCTTACAAATTTTGGTGTTAAAATGACCTTTCCAAAGTGAAATAAAGCCAAACACGAGCTTTTTATTTTGAAAAATGGGCCAATTTTCCTCTCTCGCGTGGACGTTAGTGAAATTATTACAATTTTTCATGGTGTGTAATGTCATTAATTGGTGTGGGGATGACATCACCTTTATGCCAAACTTTGAAATCATTATAATGTACCCCCTCATTAGCAAGCATATCCGCACATGTGTTACCAAGGCAAGAAGTATGTTTGATGATGAAAGAATCAAAACCTTTAGGATGCTCCTTAATATCAAAAATAATGTTACCCAAAGCCCAATTGTGGTAATTATCCTTTTTAATGGAATTTATAATGAGAAGAGAGTCACCCTCTATTAAAATATATTTGATACCTCTTTCCTTAACTAGGTTAACACCCCAGGAGTGTGTGAGCCTCTACCACATTTTTTCTTTGAATACCTACAGGCCCAACATAGGCAAGGATCTAGTAACCTTCATGATCTCTGATAATCACACCTCCCCCTGCCATGTCAGGATTACCTTTTGAAGCCCCATAAAAATTTAGTTTGACCCTTCCTCTTTCCAGATTGGAACACTTGATATGAATAGAAGGAAAGACCACTTGAGGAGGACTATAGGAAAATTTTTTGAGGACTTCCTCTTCCTTACTAGAACAAACCTTTTTAATCTTACCTTTGAAAATTTTGGAATTTTTTTTAATAGAGGAAATCAAACAAGAATTGACCTTTATAATGTTATCTTTCTCATTTCTAAAGATGGGGGCATTCATTTCCTTCCGTAAGCACCAAAATAAATGGGGAAGGGTCATCTTCTAAGCACAAATAAGAAATGGAAACCTGAAAGGTAATTCACATTACAAACAACAATCCTCAATGGAATTATGAAGAATCCACTGCACTTGGAACAAATCCATCACCTTAGTTAAGACATCTTGAGATAAGGGGCACAAGATGAAAAGGTGGTTGACACTTTCCTCCTCTTTGTTACAAATGACAGGCCTGTTAGGTAAAACCCTTCCCCATTTCCTCAAGTTATCAACAGTGAGGATTTTGTTTTGCGCCGCAAAGTAAAAGAAAATATTGAATTTAGGTAGAATATATTTCACCCAAGGTCTACCCCAATATTCCTTTTGGATAGAATCCTTGAAATTAAGGTAGTAGGAAAATTTAACAGAATAATTTCATGAGTCTTATTCTTTCCAAAAAATAGAGTCCTCGTGTTGTTGAAACCTCAGGTATAGAAACTTTATAGTTTAAGGTTGAGATAAGAGAGGGAGAGCCTTGCCTCAAAAAAATTAGGGGGTGGATTCAAAGCCTCCCAAATGATATCATCATTAGAAAAAATCCAATAGTCTAGAACCCACACTTTTCCCTTGTCTTCAAAAAACTACGTCACATATCTCCAAGGCTATTCCTTTGCAAGAAGTTTCTCATACAACCAACAATCCCTCCATAATCGAATCCTATTTCCTATCCCAATATTCCATTTAATACCCCTGCTCAGAATCTCCCTAGAAGAAAGAAAATATTTCCAGAAAAAAGAACCACAAGGGAATTGTCAAGCAAGAAAAAAGTTTCTATTCTGCCAACATTCCCTAAATATTTCCTTTTCATGATGTCATTACATAGACCATCTTCCTTTATCACTCTCCATCCCACTTTGGAAACAAGGGCCTCATTCATGTATCTCATATTCTTCAAGCCCAGACCACCACATTCCTTGGGTCTAGTAACTTTATCCTAGGCCACAAGAGGGAATTTAAACTTCTTCTCTGCCCCAGCCCAAGATATGATATTAGTAATTAATAATACTATAATAAATTAGTATTGCTACTAATTTAAATAATTAATTAATAATATTATAATTAATTAGTAAAAAATTATCCTATCAAATAATATTAAATACAATAATTATTATTACCAACAAACTTATATTACTATATTAACTAGAAACAAATTAATAACATCTAATTATATTATTAAATTTTATAAATAAAATGCTTGATTAATTATAGTGCATTTTAAAATTATAAACAATATAATAAAACTTTATAAAAACTAATTAACGACATTAACAACATTATTTCAAAAAATTAGAAATTAAAGAATATGTATTTAGCATATGATATTAGGGTTAAATAAAATTAATTAATTAATAATACTAATAAATAAATACCATAATTATTATTGCCAACAAACTTACATTACTATATTAACTAGAAATGTATTAATAACATCTACTTATATGATCAAACGACAATTAAATAATATTAAATAAATATAATTAAATTTTATAAAACTAATTAACAACTTTATCACGATTATTTATAATGCTTAATTAATTATAGTGCATTTTAAAATTATGAAAAATACAATAAAACTTTATAAAACTAATTAACGACATAAACTCAATTATTTCAAAAAATTAGAAATCAAAGAATATGTATTTAACATATGATATTAGGACTAAATAAAATTAATTAATCAACAACATTAATTAAAAATACTAATAATTAAATACAATAAATAATATCGTATCATTTAATAATACAAATAAATTTCAAAACTTCGTATGGGCATCTGTCTACTCGAATGGGCACATGACATGAAGATGAAGTGGATTTTTCCCCATTTGGCAATGAAAGAAAAAAAAGATGTTATTCTTCACATTTTTTTTCATGAAGAGAGAGGGACCAAAAGCTAGAGAATAAACACTATAAAGGCTATCAGAATGTGCCTTTCCATTACAATCGTCTTCCTTCCATGCAAAATGGGGAACAATCCAATAGTAAATGTTTGTTTGTTCGAGAATAGACAAATACTCATATTTCTAAATGCCTACAATTATTCCTATAACAAAATAATGAAATACGTAAGACTTTACCCCCCTCGAGATTGTCTTTAACAAAACATGTTAATTACTCCTATATGAGAATGGACATCTACCATTTCTAAATCAATTTAATACGACTATGAGAATGGGCATCTACCCAAAGGTATGTAGTGCAACACTTGGCAAAGCCAAGATACCCATTCCTAAAACAAAATAATAGAGCTATATAAGGCTTGATCCCCCTCGAGATGGTATTTAACAAAATATGCTAATTACTCCAATATGAGAATGGGCATCTACCATTTCTAAATCAAATTGATACAACTATGAGAATGGGCACCCCCCTTGAGATGGTCTTTAAAAAAATATTTTAATTACTCCAATATGAGAATGGGCATCTTCCATTTCTAAATCAAATTGATACAACTATGAGAATGGGCACATGCCATTTCTAAATCAAATTAATACAACTATGATAATGAGCATCTTCCATTTCTAAATTGAATTGATACAACTATGAGAATGGGCATCTATCATTTCTAAATAAAATTTATACAACTATGAGAATGGGCATCTACCATTTCTAAATCAAATTAATACAACTATGAGAATGGGTACTTGTCATTTCTAAATCAATTTAATACAACTATGAAAATGAGCATCTTCCCAAGGGTATGTAGTGTAACACTTGGCAGAGCCAAGATACCCATTCCTAAAACAAAATAATAGAGCTACACAAGGCTTGATCTCCCTCGAGATGGTATTTAACAGAATATGTTAATTACTCCAATATGAGAATGGGCATCTACCATTTCTAAATAAATTGATACAACTATGAGAATGGGCATCCCCCTTGAGATGGTCTTGATCCCCCTCGAGATGGTATTTAACACAATATACTAATTACTCCAATATGAGAATGGGCATCTACCATTTCTAAATCAAATTGATATAACTATAAGAATGGGCATCCCCCTTGAGATGGTCTTTAACAAAATATGCTAATTACTCCAATATGAGAATGGACATCTGTCATTTCTAAATCAAATTGATAAAACTATGAGAATGGGCATCCCCCTAGAGACGGTCTTTAACAAAATACACTAATTACTCCAATATGAGAATGAGCATCTGCCATTTCTAAATCAAATTGATACAACTATGAGAATGAGCATCTTCCATTTCTAAATCAAATTAATACAACTATGAGAATGGGAACATGCCATTTCTAAATCAATTTAGTACAACTATGAGAATGGGCATCTGTCATTTCTAAATCAAATTGATATAGCTATGAGAATGGGCATCTACCATTTATAAATCAAAATAATACAACTATTAGAATGGGCATCTTCCATTTCTAAAAAAAAATAATAGAGATACATAAGGCTTAATCCCCCTCAAGATGGTTTTTAACAAAATATGCTAATTACTGTGAGAATGGGCATCTGCCATTTCTAAATCAAATTAATACAACTATGAAAATGGGCATATGCCATTTATTAATCAAATAAATATAGCTATTAGAATGGGCATCTACCCAAGGTTATGTGGTACAACACTTGGTGGAGCCAAGATACCCATTCCTAAAACAAAATAATAGAGCTACATAAGGCTTGATCCCCCTGGAGATGGTCTTTAACAAAATATGCTAATTAGGAAAAATATGAGTATGGAAATCTTCCATTTCTAAATAAAATTAATATAACTATTCCTAAAACAAAATTATAGAACTATATAATGCTTGATCCCCCTCAAGGGTATGTAGTGCAGCACTTATCGGAGGCATAACATGTCTCCGCTAGGGATAGTCTAGCCTAAACGATATAATTGTATTCAAGATAAAATGAAAAAAAATGTTTGTTTTTTTATATGAAAGAATGAAAAGTGGGCATTTGTCTACTCGAATGGGCATGACATGAAGATAAAGTAGATAGTTCCCCATTTTGCAATGAAAGGAAAACTAGATGTTATTCTTCACATTGAGAAGAGTTAGAAATATTCATTGTTGTTTTTCATGAAAAGAGAGAGACCAAAAGAGAAAGACTAAACAACAATTAGAGATAGAATTTTGATATCCCTTTAAGGGTATGCAGTGCAGCACTAGGTTCCTCTAGGGATACTCCATCCAATATGATATAATTATTAAGTCTATAAAGGTTATCAGAATGTTTTTACACTATAATTCTTCTTCTAATCCGGTCCTCCTTCCATTGCAATGGTCCTCCTTCCATGCAAAATGGGGAACTACCCAATAGTAAAAAATTTTTTGATTGAGGATGGAAAAATGCCCATATTTCTAAATAGCCGAATACAATTGAAACAAATATGGCCAAAACAAAATGTTAGAATGTCTAGAGAATGTGCTAATGTCTATTCTCATTATTATGAGTGGTCCAAGTCTTGTTTTAAAACAATTACCTTTAATTAATAAATACACGGTGGTAAACAATATATTTTCATGTTGGTATTGATATTTCATGGTCTTAAAAAATATATGTTAATTTCTCTTATACGAAAAATGGCCATCTATTGTTTCTAAATAAAATTAATAGAACTATGAGAATGGGCATCTTCCCAAGGGTATGCAAAGATAAAATTAAAAAAATATTTGTAACAATTTCTTGTAGCATCTTGATAATGGGCATATGCCCATTCTAATAATAGGAATATCAAATAAAAATAGGTATAAGGAAAAATACATATGCCCGTTCTAATAATAGGAATCAAAAAGAAAAATATGCATAAGGAAAACTACATATGGGCATCTGTCTACTCGAATGGAAAAGACATGAACATGAAGTGGATTGTTCCCAATTTTTTTGTAATAAAAGGAAAAGCAGATGTTATTCTTGACATTGAGAAGAGTTAGAAATATTCATTTTTTCCATGAAAAGAGAGAGAGACCAAAAGTATAGGGGTTATTCGTCAGGGATAGTGAAGCCAATATGATACAATTATTAACTCTATAAGGGTTTTCAAAATGTTTCCTTCCATTACAATTTTCCTCCTTTCATGAAAATTATGGGAAACAATCCAACAATAAAAAATTTTGTTCGAGGATGGAAAAATTCCCATAAATATAAATATTCCTATAAAAACTATAGAACTACATGGCAGAGGAAGAACTTGGCTCCACCAGGAATAGTCCAGCCAAAATGATATAATTGTATTTCATGACATGAAGATGAAGTGGGTTGGGCCTCATTTTTCTTTTGAAGGAAAACCAGATGTTATTCTTCACATTGAGAAGATTTATAAATATTCGTTGTTGTTTCTCAAAAATTTCCTTGATATTCTTCATGAAAAGAAGAGAGCCCAAAAGTAAAATAATAAACAACAATTAGAGATAGAGACTTGATCACCCTTTACTGGTATGTAGTGCAGCACTAGGCTCCACCAGGGATAGTCTAGCCAATATTATACAATTAATTACTCTATAAAGGCTTTCATAATAACACAAAAATAAATGTTTATTTTGTTACAGGATGGAAAAATGCCCATACAAAAATGGGCAGAGATTGGGTATCTGTCATTTCTAAATCAAATTATTAAGAATGGGCATCTTCTCAAGGGTATGTAGTTAGCACTTGGCGGAGCCAAGATACCCTTTCTAAATCAAAATAATAGAACTATATAAGGTTTTATCCCCCTTGAGGGTATGTAGTGCAACACTTGGTAGAATCACAACTAGTATCTATCAGGGTTAGTCCAGTAAAAATGATATAAATGTTTGGTGGCATCGCAATATGACTAATTCTAGTCATAGTCAAAAACCCTATTTAAAAATATGGAGTTACACAAAACATAACATGAGACCGATATTTTTATTAAAAAAATTACCAGCAATGCTTTAATGCTTCGGAAGTTTCCCATTTTCACAAATTTTATAGTGGTATAATTTCTCACAGCCTATACAAAGGTATTAAAATGATTAAATTATTTTAGAAACTAACTTCTCATTCTCACATCCTTTATAGAGGTCTAAAAAAATTTGAGTTCAATATTTACTTGTATTGAATGATAAGATGCCCCTTCTCATGTATGAATCAAAGAAGAAGTTTTTTTAAGAATATTTAGAATTAAAATTTATCTTGTGCCCGTTGTAAACATTCTGATACCCAATACTATACAATAGAAGATTTTTTTCAGCAAGGTAAGATCATAGTAATGGAAGTGCAGTATTTAATCTCGAAGGATAAACCATGTGTACATTGGCCTTGTGTATGTGGTAAATCATTCAAAAATGTAAAGAGAAACATATGATATCAAGGCTAATAGAAATGACATGATTCACCATTAATGCAAGGCCAAGTAGCAAATAATTCACCATCATGATAAAATTCCTTACTTGACATGATTCACCATTGATGCAAGGCCATTTTACAAATGATTCGCCTACAGGATAAAATTCTTTACTTTTATTAATATTATCTAACCTTGATGAACATCGATCATGAACAAAAAATATCATTTTATGGATGAAAGAATAATTATAGAATTATCATTTAATTTTTTATTAAATTTCATGCCTAATGTGATGCCTCCCAGGTGGTAAGCCCACTTTGTACTTTGGTAAAAACATAACAAATAACTCCATGTCTTAGCATGAAGGATTGGAAGTGGATTTATTAGGTAACTCCCCGTCTTACAAGGAAGGATAATCATATACATTTTTGCAAGGGAATGTGATTATGTTAAGACTCTGAAACATGCATGAAACAATCATGTTTAGATGCAATCTTTTATAACTATGGAGGATAAAAACTATGAAATTATTACAAAAGTTTGAAATGATATTTTAAAACCCATATCAAAAATAAAAAAATTATTAAATATGGCATTATAGTTTATCGCTATGGTCTAGAGACTCAGAATACATCAGAGAAGAGTTAGAAGTATCTCTGAAACTTATCTTCAATTTAAAAAATAATTAACTTCCCATATTAGCAACTATGATTAGATTAACAACTACGCATGTCTCACAAAACATTGAAATGATATTATTAACACCCAGATCAAAAAATACAGAAGATCAAAAATAGGGCATTATCTTTAAACTAAGAACAAAATATAAGGGAAATATAACCAAATGATATTATTCATCTCATAATAATTCAACATTTAGAAGAGTTGAATAATATATGCCTCAAATTGTCTTCAAATCTAGTTCTTCACAAGCCAAATGAGTCAATGTGTGGTGTTATGTCCCACTTGTTTTCCCAAAAACATGAGTAGGGAGTGTGGTGGGGTGGGAAATTAGGGGTGTTCATGCAAACACCCCCTTCATGTGAATTTCCATGTTTGCTATGACTTTTCCACGTATGGCACGGAAAGGGGTTTTCATGTGAACACCCCTTCTCCCAAACCTCCTTTGCATGAACCCCCCCTTTATATATTGGATGTAGTGTGGAGGAATTCACTTTCCTCCACCCACCTCCTTCGCATGAAGACTCCACAGTAGAACCAATCTGTGAGCCCCCATTGGTGAGCATCAAGCCCAGAACAAGCCCATCACCAACCTATGTGACCCCATTGGCAACCAGTGAGCACACACATGTATGAAATAACTAGTTTTTTGTGAAAATAGAGGATCCCATGTTGTTGGGAACAAATTTACCTTAAAATAATTGAAACCCTAGCTACGTAGTACTTAACCATTTACTTAAATCTCTTGTATCATGACCAAGATTCATAAATTTTGTTGTTCATTGGGCATCACGAGTATGTTGTGGTTTTATTTTAATGTGCTTATTAACATGGCAGTTACTATTTTTAGGAACCTAGAAAAGCAGTCCTACCTGTTATAGTTGAATAGAGTGTTCATTTTCCATTGAAAAAAATGCAATTAAGAAACCAATTGTTGACTATTAAATAGAACAATCCCCACTATAAAATTTATGCATTGAAACTATGAATTTAACCTTAACATATATCTTCTTCAAATTATATGAGCTTGCACAGTCTCTATGGAGTAAGAACATATCTACGGTCATTACAAGCATGTCTCAGACTTGAGTTATCCAATCATGTATCTTGAAAAAACACAACCTACATGTCTGATAGAGTGACCACATAGGCTTCCCCTGCCTTTTGAATCTCTTGAAGACCTATAGTATTCAACTACACCACTATATCTTCTTAAACTCTAGGATTCCCATTATATAGGCCTTCAAAGCCTTCTTGTTGCTCAAACACCTGTAGCAGTCATAATTTCACAAAGAAACAAATTAAACCTGAATAGAGTAGGTCTTCAATACAATCCAATCTTTACACACAAATTTGAGCATTCAGATAGTTCTCATGAGTACCAAGTCTAAATGAGTTCTATTTACGGGTAAGTGCACGAAATTGGGGGGCCAAAAAGTGGACAAGAATGTGAAAAAAATCAAAATGCACTCGTATTTTAGTTTGTTTGGCTCGGGAATCACCAAAGCATAACGTGTACGCATTATATAACATGTACACATTACATAACGCATATGTATTATGTTGACTATAAACAAAAAAAGCTGCTCGAGCCTCTATCATTTTTCCTCCCTCAAATGCGAGTTTCATAGCTTATTCGTGCCCTCACGTTGTTCTATTCAGTTAGATCTCAAGCTCAAAGGATTATTTTAGGATCTCCGAGAAGATCTAAATCAATGATGGTGCCATGGAGAAGAGGTAAGCACATTTATTTTCTCAAAATTGCATTGAAATATGATAATTATAGATTAAAATTTGAATTGAGTACATATTTTTTATTGTTATAGTTAGAGGTCAAGGGAATCAACCACAAAAAAACCCTGTTATTCCTAACATCCCTCCTGACACTCCCATAATTGCTCAACATCCCTTAGGTAGTCAAGAAGATTTATAATCCCAAATAGTTGAAAACAAAATTGAAATTGACGATTTAATCAAAACAATGAGGGATGCACAATCTACAAACCCCCACCGTGCCTCTCTTGCAAACACAATGGAGGTATTACTTGTTCAAATTGATGTGGAAATGGGGCAAATTGATCATTAGAAAACTTACAGAGAGGGTTGTAGGGTTTATTATTCCAAGAAATTGTCATATGTGGATGTAAAGAAAAAAGAAATTTCAAAAGAACTCATATGCACCTTATTTACAGACCCTTGCACTAATCTTACTATTCTGTTGACATGTAAATGATTTACCATCCATTGGTACAATAATAATTTGATTATAAATTATTTCTAGGACCGATGGTGCATGGTGTTTGATTTTCCACCTTGTAATAAAAATGAGGTGCCACTATACTTTCTGAGGAAACTCTATTGCAAGTTTATCCTCAACGATATCCCAAATTATTTTGATTTCTGAGATTTCCAAAGCCGAGGAAAAGGATCTGCACATGATCAACCAAGTGCACAACGTGAACCTATTCAATAGGGTATATTCCCCACACAAAATCCCCCTCACCCTGAGATTGTCCCTTAAGAAGTGAAGGAGACAGTAGAGATTGATACACTCCACACGCTTCAGGGGATATCTGTGACCCTTTTTTGACATACGAGGGAGATTTCTAAGCTAGATGCTCACAGACCTACACAGAGTATTCCCTTAGGAAGTACTAGCATGAGGCCAAATTTTTGTTCGTCATATGGTAGCATATGTTTGGGGCTCGAGGAGGACGATACTTTCATGCGTACTGATTTTGGTGCACCTGGTGCTAGGGATGAACACGATAATGTCACTATGTCAGATGTCATTTTGAGTGATACATTTGGATTACATTCATCGGTGTCACCTTCATAGGTAAATTTGTTATGTTTTGTTATGTGTGTTACAAAATTTTTGGAGTACTTGATTTACTTATATATGTTAAATTTTTGAAATAATTGTATTTGTACATGTACATGCATTGATATTACAGCGCGCGGGAGGTGTATCTTCATCCTGACGACAAGCAACAAGCACCATGCATACACATACATTCACAGAGGTGATTTAGAATGTTAATTATCTGAAATTTTCACATACATGTGTATATATATATTTGCATGTGTATATATATATATATATATATTAGTTTTGAAGTCAAATATATGCATGTTCTTGTATGTCCATCTAACTCACGTGATATACATGTTTGATAAAGATGTTGACTTCACTAGACACCCCACCATCTCTGTGACAAGTAGATAAAGGTGTTGCCACTGTGATTTCATTTGCGTAGCAACTCACTGAGGTATTCAAACAACACGTAAATTTTGTTAAATTTCTCATGTAACTCATATTATACTAAATTACATGTTAGTAATGTCTTTCATTGTGGAATTATTAAATTATGTTAATAATTTCCTTCATTGTGTGTATGCAGGAGTTACCTGTGACAGGGCGCAGCCCTGTTCATTTGATTCACAGGTGTGGCGGGGTAAAAACAATAGTTCTATATTGATAAAATTAGTTAAAATATTGTCATTATGTAGATACATGTACTTAGCTCTATTTTTGCTAATTTCGATGTTAGATTTTCTGATCTTATGTGTATGTAGGGAACTTCAACCCCCTCCATTTTGACTTCGAGGGCACGGACTCCTCCATCTCATCATCTTCGTACCCCCATTCGTACTGTAGGAGCTCCCGATGACTCATCTGAGCATGAGATGCAAATTCGGCATGATCGACAACTTGTGGTAAGTTTGTGTATTTATGTAAATACTTTCATTCTAGCATGGTCTTAAATACATGTTGAAAACATATATAAATTAATTTTTGACAAACAAAAATTGTTTGTATTTACAGGCTCATCTACAGGAAAATATTCAGCGGAAGAAAACTCAAAGCATGGGCTCAGATGATCCAAATTCATCTCATGGATCTCCATCTTCACCTAAGGGAGGGCCTTCTTCGAGCAAGGCCAGAGAGGGATAGATTTTGATGAGTAAGAAATATATATGTCTTACATGACATTGTTTTTGTATACCTATGTGCATGGCATTGTATGTAAGCCTATATGGCATTTGAACTTGATGGTATATGACCTATTTGGGCATTTTTGTATTTATTATGCACATTAAAATACTATTTAGAACTTGATAATTTTGTATGATACCTTACATTTCTGAGATTATTTTCGCATGAATCTAATATGATGTGCACTTGATAATATTTAAGACATTATGGATTATTTATTCATTTATTGGTGATGTACATGTACTAGCATCTTCAATGTATAATATGCATCAAAATTTGGAAATTAATATTTATATAATGTATGTATATAAAGAGTTACCTAATCTAAGTAATTATTCATTCAATTTATCAATGTGTACATGTGTATTTATCTTACTTGCACTTCTTCTTGCTTATGGCCTCTTTGTACCGGTTCCTATCTTATCATGCACTTACTACATTCTTCTATGCTTCGTATTATTCTCCCATGTTAAAACACCTGACAGTCATCACAATTTGATGCCTTTCATCTGTTGATATTTTGATAATGTCTCTCCATTTACATTACTCCAATGCTTGAGAATGTCTCCAGATGCAATGACATTCTGATTCAGACACTCAATGATTCTTGATTGTCTAATCTTGTCCAATTCATGGTACTACCTTTAAATCTATAGGAATTTCAAGTTGTTTGGAAATCACATCACACCCTTCACTAGGCTTGATGAATACTCATATCCTTTTTAAGGCACGTTTGAAAGCATCCATGGGTTTATCATAACATAAATTATCAATGAATGGAAGGTCACTAAGCCGTAGGCCAGCTGAATCACGATTGATAACTCCCATGTGTTCTTAGAAATACCCCTATCAAACTCATTCGTAAGCCAATCTAGTCATTAAGGGCTCTTAAGTGACTATGCCTGGATGGGGTAGCCCTACATTGATTGAGACTCCACTATTTCATGCATTTACAAACAATAGGAAAGCAAGAGAATCAGATGGAGATGGAAAATATTACCAGAGGATTTCATAGAGGGCTCCGACGTGGAGCTCTCAGATCTGATGAGACGTATCTAGGTGCCACGAAGTCCAAGAAATCACATGTCAAAGATATGGCGTGTTTGGGCCTTAGGGCTCTTAAGCGACTACGCCCGAATGGGGTAGCCCGAAATCACATGGAGCATAGGGAACAAAAATTAATCCTTCACTAGCAATCACGAGGCCACCCCGACGTGTTGGCATAGTTGTTTTGGTCCCATGAGCTTCGGTTTGCAAACTACAACCTCTGGCAGCCCTACACTGACTCAGACTGCACTATTTCATGCGTTTACAAATAATAGGATAGCAAGAAAACAAGATGGAGACAGAGAAAACCATGAGAGGATTTCATAGAGGGCCTTAAAATGGAGCTCTCAAATTTGACAAGATGTCTCTAGGTGCCACGGAGTCTGAGAAATCACATGTCGAAGATATGGCTTGTTCGGGCCTTACGAATCTTAAGCGACTACGCCTGGATGGGTAGACCGAAAGCACATGGAGTGTAAGGAACCAAAATGAAGCCTCCACTAGTGTTCACCAAGCCACCCTGATGTGTTGGCATGTTGGGTTGGTCCCACAAACTTCCATTTGCAAAATACAGTCTTTGGCAGCCTTACACTGAATGAGACTACACTATTTCACATGTTTACAAACAATAGGATAGCGATAGAACCAAATGGAGACAGAGAAAACTGTAAGATTCTTTCATAGAGGGCCCTAACATGGAGCTCTTAGATCTGACAAAATGTCTTTAGGTGCCACGGAGTCCAAGAAATCACATGTTGAAGATATGGCGTGTTTGGGCCTCAAGGTTCTTAAGCGACTACGCCCGGATGGGGTAGCCCGAAAGCACGAGGAGTGTAGGGAACCAAAATGAAGCCTCCACTAGCATTCACTAGGCCACCCCAAGGTGTTGGCAAGATGGTTCTATCCCATGAAATTTTGTTTGCAAACTACAGCCTCTGGCAGTCCTACACTGACTCAGACTGCACTATTTTGCACATTTACAAAAAATAGGATAGCGAGAGAACCGTATGAATACGGAGAAAACTATGAGATAATTTTGTAGAGGGCCCCAACATGGATCTCTCATATCTAACAAGACATATCTAGGTGCCACGGAGTCTGAGAAATCACATGTCGAAGATATGGCGTGTTTGGGCCTCAGAGCTCTTAAGCAACTACGCCCGAATGGGGTAGCCCGAAAGCATGGGGAGAGTAGGAAACCAAAATGAATCCTCCACTATCATTCAATAGGCCACCATGACGTGTTGGTGTAGTTAGTTTTGTCCCATGAACTTTTGTTTGCAAACTACAACCTCTGGCAACCCTACACTAACTCAAACTACACTATTTCTCGCGCTTGCAAATAATAGGACAGCAAGAGAACCGGATGGAGATAGAGAAAACCAAGAGAGAATTTCATAGAGGGCCTAAAAATTGAGCTCTTGGATCTGATGAGACATATCTAGGTGCCACGGAGTCTAAGAAATCACATGTCGAAGATATGGTGTGTTTGGGCCTTAGGGCTCTTAAACGACTACGCCTGGACGAGGTATCCCGAAAGCATGGGGAGTGTAGGGAACCAAAAAAAACCTCAAATAGAATTTACCAAGCCACCCTAATGTGTTGGTGTAGTTGGTTCAGTCCCACAAACTTCCATTTGTAAACTACAACCTCTGGCATCCCTACATTGACTCAGACTGCACTATTTCGCGTGTTTACAAACAATAGGACAGCGAGAGAACCGGATGGAGACGGAGAAAACCACGAGAGGATTTTGTAGAGGGACCTAACATGGAGCTCTCAGATCTGATGAGATAACTCTAGGTGCCATGGAGTCTGAGAAATCACATGTCAAAGATATGGCATGTTTGGGCCTCAAGGCTCTTAAGCAACTACACCTGGACGGGGTAGCCCGAAAGCACGGAGAGCATAGGGAACCAAAAAAATCCTCCATTAGCATTCATAGGGCCACCCTGGTGTTTTTTCATAGTTTTTTTGGTCCCACAAGCTTCCGTTTGCAGACAACAGCCTTTGGCAGCCCTACACTGACTCATACTGCACTATTTCTTGCATTTGCAAACAATAGGACAGTGAAAGAACTGGAGGGAGATGGAGAAAACTACCAGAATATTTTATAGAGGGCCCTAACATGGAGGTCTTAGATCTAACGAGACATCTCTAGGTGCCACAGAGTCCAAGAAATCACCCGTCGAAGATATGGCTTGTTTGGGCCTCAGGGCTCTTAAACGACTACACTGACTTAGAGGATGTAGTTTGCAAACAGAAGCTCGTGGGACCAAACCAAATATGCCAACACATTAGGGTGGCCTGGTGAATGCTAGTGGAGACTTATTTCTGGTTCCCTATGCTCCTTGTGCTTTTGAGCTACCCCATCCGGGCGTAGTCCCTTAAGAGCCCTTAGGCCCAAACACGCCATATCTGTGACAAGTGATTTCTCAAACTTCGTGGCACCTAGAGATGTCTCGTTAGATCCAAGAGCTCCATGTTGGGGCCCTCTACGAAATCCTCTTACGGTTTTCTCCATCTCCATTATGTTTTCTCGTTGTCCTATTATTTGTAAACGTGCGAAATAGTGCAGTCTAAGTCAGTGTAGGGCTGCCAGAGGCTGTAGTTTGCAAACGGAAGCTCGTCGGACCAAACTAACTACACCAAAACGTCAGGGTGGTCTGGTGAATGCTATTGGAGGATTCATTTTTTTCCCTATGCTCCCCATGCTTTTGGGCTACCTCATCAGGGTGTAGTCACTTAAGAGCCCTGAGGCCCAAACACACCATATCTTTGACATGTGATTTCTTGGAATCCGTGGCACCTAGAGACATCTCATTAGATTCGAGAGCTCCATGTCAGAGCCCTCTACAAAATTATCTTGTAGTTTTCTCCGTCTCCATTCGGTTCTCTCGTTGTCCTATTGTTTGCAAACACGAGAAATAGTGCAGTCTGAGTCAGTGTAGGGCTGTCAGAGGTTATAGTTTCTAAACGGAAGTTCATGGGACCAAACCAAATACTTAAACAGATCAATGTGGGTAGGTGAACACTAGTGGAGGCTTCTTTTTGGTTCCCTACGCTCCCCGTGCTTTCAGGCTACCCCGTCTGAGCGTAGTCGCTTAAGAGCCCTGAGGCCCAAACAAGCCATATCTTCGACATGTGATTTCTCAGACTCCGTGGCACCTAGAGACATCTCGTCAGATCTGAGAGCTCCATGTCAAGGCCCTCTATGAAATCCTATTTTAATTTTATCCATCTCCATCTGGTTCTCTCGTTGTCCTATTGTTTGTAAGTGCACGAAATAGTGCAGTCTGAGTCATTGTAGGGTTGCCAAAGGCTGTAGTTTGCAAACGGAAGCTCATGGGACCAAACCAACTATGCCAACACGTTGGGGTGGTCTATTGAATGCTATTGGAGGATTAATTTTGGTTCCCTATGCTCTCCGTGCTTTCAGGCTACCCCGTCTGAGCATAGTCGCTTAATTGTCCTGAGGCTCAAACATGCCATATCTTTGACATGTGATTTCTCAGAATCCGTGGCACCTAGAGATGTCTCATTAGATCTGATATCTCCATGTCAGGGCCCTCTAAAAATTCTCTCGCATTTTTCTCCATCTCCATCCGGTTCTCTCGATGTCCTATTATTTGTAATCACACGAAATATTGCCGTATGACTCAGTGTAGGGCTGTCAGAAGTTGAAGTTTGCAAACGGAAACTCATGGGACCAAAAAAACTATGCCAAAACATCAAGGTGGCTTGGTGAACACTATTTTAGGCTTTGTTTTTGTTCCCTACGCTCCCCGTGCTTTCGGGCTACCTCGTCTAGGCGTAGTCGCTTAAGAGCCCTGAGGCCCAAACACCCCATATCTTTGACATGTAATTTATCAGATTGCATAGCACCTAAAGACATCTCATCAGATCTGAGAGATCCATGTTAGGGCCCTCTACAAAATCCTCTTGTGGTATTCTCTGTCACCATCCGGTTCTCTCGTTGTCCTATTGTTTGTAAACGTGAGAAATAGTGCAGTCTGAGTCAGTGTAGGGCTGTCAAAGGATGTAGTTTGCAAATGAAACCTCGTGGGACTGAACCAACTATGCCAACACATCGGGGTGGCTTGGTGAACACTAGTGGAGGCTTATTTTTGGTTCCCTACGCTCCCCGTGCTTTCAGGCTAACCCGTTCGGGTGTAGTCACTTAAGAGCCCTGAGGCCCAAACACGCCATATCTTTGACATGTGATTTCTTGGACTCCATAGCACCTAGAGATGTCTCATCAAATCCAAGAGCTCCATTTTAGGGCCCTATATGAAAGCCTCTCGTGGTTTTCTCCGTCTCCATCTGGTTCTCTTGTTGTCCTATTGTTTGTAAACATGTGAAATAGTGCAGTCTGAGTCAGTGTAGGGTTGTCAGAGCCTGTAGTTTGCAAAGGAAAGCTTGTGGGACCAAACCAACTATTACAACATGTCGGGGTGGCCTGGTGAACATTAGTGGAGGCTTTGTTTTGGTTCCTTATGCTCCCCGTGCTTTCGGGCTACCCTGTCCAGGCGTAGTCACTTAAGAGGCCTGAGACCCAAACACGCCATATCTTTGACATGTGATTTTTTGGACTCCGTGGCACCTAGAGACATCTCGTCAGATCCAAGAGATCCATTTTGGGGCCCTCTATAAAATCCTCTCATGGTTTTCCTTGTCACCATCCGGTTCTTTTTTTTCCTATTGTTTGCAAACGCGAGAAATAGTGCAGTCTGAGTCAGTGTAGGGCTGCCAGAGGATGTAGTTTGCAAACAGAAGCTCGTGGGACCGAACTAACTATGCCAACACATTGAGATGGCTTGGTGAATGCTAGTGGAGGATTCTTTTTGGTTCCCTACACTCCTTGTGCTTTCAGGCTAACCCGTCCGGGTGTAGTCGCTTAAGAGCTCTGAGGCCCAAACACGCCATATCTTCGACATGTTATTTCTTGGACTCTATAACACCTAGAGATGTCTTGTTAGATCTAAGAGCTCCATGTCGGGGCCCTCTACAAAATACTCTCATGGTTTTCTCTGTCTCCATCCGGTTCTCTCGATGTCCTATTTTTTGTAAACGCGTGAAATAATGCAGTTTGAGTCAGTGTTGGGCTGCTAGATGCTGTATTTTGCAAATGGAAGTTCATGGGACCGAACCAACTATGCCAACATGTTGGGGTGGCTTGGTGAATGCTAGTGGAGGCTTATTTTTGTTTCCCTACACTCCCCTTGCTTTCGGGCTACCTCGCCCGGGCGTAGTCGCTTAAGAGCCCTGAGGCCAAAACACGTCATATCTTCGACATGTGATTTCTCGTACTCTGTGGCACCTAGAGATGTCTCATCAGATCCAAGAGTTCCACATCAAGGCCCTCTACAAAATTCTCTCACATTTTTCTTCATCTCCATCCAGTTCTCTTATTGTCCTATTATTTGTAAACACTCGAAATAGTGCAGTCTGAGTCAGTGTAGGGATGCTAGATGTTGTATTTTACAAACGGAAGTTCGTGGGACCGAAAAAACTACACCAACACGTAGGAGTGGCTTGGTGAAAACTAATGGAGGATTAATTTTATTTCCTACGCTCCTCGTGCTTTCGGGCTACCCCGTCCGGGCGTAGTCACTTAAGAGCCCTAAGGCCTAAACATGCCATATCTTCAACATGTGATTTCTCAGAATCTGTAGCCCCTAGAGACATCTCATCAGATCTGTGAGCTCTATGTTGGGGCCCTCTACAAAATCCTCTTGCAGTTTTTTCCATCTCCATCTGGTTCTCTCGTTGTCCTATTGTTTGTAAACGCGAGAAATAGTGCAGTTTGAATCAGTGTAGAGCTGCCAGAGGCTGTAGTTTGCAAATGGAAACTTGTGGGACCAAACCAACTACGCCAACACATTGGGGTGGCCTGGTGAATGCTATTGGAGGCTTCATTTTAGTTCCCTATGCTCCTCGTGCTTTTGGGCTACCTCGTCCGGGCTACGAAAGCCTCTCGTGGTTTTCTCCGTCTCCATTCAGACTGAGTCAGTGTAAGGTTGTCCATTTCCAATCACCTGAATAATATAGGTAGTTCATACAATATAGGTGGTGAAATGAGAATTTTAATAAGATATTTTTACAATATAGGTGGTGAAATGAGAATTTATGTTTGTTGTTCCTTTCTAATATTTAATTTTTCTTAGTTTCACTTGGCTTCGAGAGTAATAAATTCTCTACTGATAGTGCCAACCATGTGAAGGTGGAATATTTTTTGGCACCACTAACCTACATAAACATGTTAGTAAGAAATTAAATAGAATTTTAAATCATACAAAATTTAAACAAAATAATTTAAGTAAATATTCACATTACATTCATGAAGAACATACCTTTGCAAATTCAATCCAATGAACTACAAGGATCAACTCTATTCTTGACAGTAGAAAGAATTGCTTCATGATCTGATTCACGAACCTTCCACAGATTTTTGTTTGATGGATGACCTCGATATTTTGATCAATTTAATATTTTTTGTAAGGATCAAATGTGAATAGTGAAGTATCTTCCGATGTACTTCATAGTATTCAAACAACTAAATGTTTGATTTTTTGATAGGATATCATCGAAGCCAAGTTCCAGTGACTACCATTGATTAAGTGGGATACTCAAGGTCTTCACCATCAATGACTGTGTAAGTCAAAAAAATTTCCCCTCTACATAACTAGATAAGAAGTAGTTTGTTCCCTCTTCATTAAATTTCGTCGCAATAACTACAAAAACGTGCCCTATGTATCACAAAGTAAAACTGTTCAATCAATATATAAATACATTAAGAGTTGACCATTTAATAATTTATAAATCTAAAACATGGCATGTACATATATGTATTTACCTTGTTGCTCTAAATCAGAGACTTGATCAAAGTCAGGTGATGTTTTCAATTGATCTGAAGACCCTGCAAGTTATAATGCTCGTGGAACTTGATGTGTGTTAAGTGGAATTAGAGGTCTACAAGTCCACTCATCCACCCACTGTTGTGACTCACATTCATTCCACACAAAATCAATGCATGATATACAAAAAATATGTCATGCACCTAGTACAAATAGTCCAAGCATTTGCATCTGAACTACAGAATGAGTGCATATCACTTGATCCTACAACTGTCATACAATCTTCAAAGCTTGTCAGATGTTTCTCTTTCAACCAAAAATATCTATGAACCGTTGATCTCTCTTGAGATTCATGGCCTATATTCTTGACACACCAATCAACAATGCTTTTTACATCTGTAAATTTAGCACCATCCTTAAACTTTAACTCTTCTCTTGCAAGTTCTCTTTTCACACATGCTCCTACACCATCATGCTCTTCTTTTCCATGCCCTGCCTCAGCAAAACTCCAAAGATGTTGTACATTTATTTCTTCGTGCATCCTACTTAGCCAATAAAACATCCGTGCATTCTTGAATTGTGATGTGCAGTCGTCTGACCAAATTTAATGTTGATCAAAACTAATTTTCCTCTCATTCAAGTTCACATAAAACACCTGGAAACACCCTTGTACATATTTTGTAGAATGTGTCCAATCATCACTGATGTAGAAATGATACTCTCTCAATAGTTTTTGATCTTTCTCGGTGCTTTCAGGAGAGTGCATGAATGTTATATGCACGAAAATAGAAACTTGCACTAAGTTATAATATTGAGACTGAACCTCCATTTCTGGCTGCAATGTGTAATTCTCTATGAAGTCAACTACTGAAACAATAGTACCAAGTGGGAATGTTTCCTTTCTTAACTTGAATTTTTCATCCAACCATCGAGCTCTATGTGTGTGCCTTGCATACTCATAAAAAATTTCCTCTCTGAATTTGACCATATATTATGATACAGGTAACTGTTTTGTAACAAGCTCACACCTCTTAGATTTTTTTCCATCTTTTAATTGATATGCCACTGATTTATATTTGGTGAAATCAACCAATTCTTTTCCTATTGAAGATTTACTCTCCTTATGGATACAACTTTTCAGATTTGGCAAGCCACCGCATACATTGCATGTTCCATCCAAACATGCTTTGTTATAAAAAAAATTGTCAAGTTGATTTTTCATAAAATAGTGTCAGAATAAACTCCCTTGAAGATTTGTGTGGAACATTTATTCCACACTCCTGCAACATGATGTCAATATGCAAAACACTACGTATTTGAAAAAAAACATCATAATGCATTAAAAATTCAACATGATACCTGCAATAAGTGGTGCATGAGTGATTGATTTTCACATAAAAGGGTTTGTTCATTTCAAAGAATATTTCACTAATGTTAATTTGTGGATTTTAATTTTTAAACTTAGAGAACATTTCTGTTTGAGTCATATCTAAGAAATGTTTTACACACAATTCACGATTACGAGAACCTATTATTCTTTTTACTGTATCTTTTCTATTCAGTGACACCCTTGTGTTCTCATTCCAAAATTTTACAATTAATTCTTGTAGAATATTAGATGTATTCTTGTCTTTTTGTGGAAGTCTGCTAGAGAAATCCCAATAGTCAGTGTTATTGACTGACTCAAGACGTTTACGTATCTCTATTGATTTCATTAGTGTCTTTTTGTTTAGCTTCGAAGCACTACTTGTTTTTCTAATCAAGCATTTATTAACTATTTTATCACTTACTATAAAATTATTTAGTGCACGTCATGTAGCATTACTATCTTTGGTGCGTCTTTTGCCACCTACAACTTGTTATGCTTTATGTATTTTTTCAACAATTGACGCATTTTTATCAACATTAGATGTTCTTAACCCCAGGGTCTTCATTATAGGTCTCATCTTAATTAACTTCATCAATGAAACAAATAATTGACATCTATGTGCATCATTTAAATTCTCAAAGTAATTATCCCAAATTCCACTAGCTTTTCTTCTCACATTTCTTTCAGACATTTTGTTAGGCATTGGTTTTATAATGTTTTCATCAATTTCAATAAGTGAATTGGTTTTCTTCATGAAATGGAAGGAGGTGTTCTTAGAGGTGAAGATTCGTTTACAAGGTTACTTTCTTCATTCAGTGTTTTCATACAAATTTCGGGGTTAACATTTGGATTCTCAAGTAATGGTTCAAAAATTGGATTCATTTCAATTTCTTCATCCATACCAACATTATCATTCAATTCAATATCATTATTCATTGCAAAATCATTATTCTCTACATTTTCATTATGTATTTCATCCCAATTTTCTAATACATTAGCTACATTTGATATAGCGGATGTACCTTGCCCTACTCAAAGTTTTTGCATTCTCTTCAATTTCTTTATTCTCTTCTCTTCCAATTGCTCCGATGTCTTATTCTTGACTTTCCTCTTGTCCTTAGCTCGACGTTTATCGCCCATGATTAGAAAAAATCAACTAGTGGGGTAGGGGACAAAATGAAATACTAAAAAATCGTGCAAGAATGTAGAGAATATTACAGAAAAAACATAATGTTTGTAGAATTCCTGTGAAAGAGATGAAAGGGACGTTGGGGGGCCACAAGATATAAAACAAAGCGAAATGCATACGCATTTTTTTTTCTTTTTTCCCAAGCCATGCCTCAAGGCTTGGGATCCAGTTTGGATCCTCAAGCCTGAGGCATGGACCTATACAAACACAACAAACAACGAGTTTTTACAAGAAAATGTAAAAATGACACTTCCTTTATGATAAATCAAAATAAAATAATCGATCCATTTTTAAAAAATTATATCACGACATAGAGTTGAGTCTCTTCTTTCTTAAAATATAATTTTCCAAATTTTCTAACTAATATAAGGTATCCATATTATTTATTTTCTAACTATTCCTTTTTATAGCTATTTTTTGAAGTGTAAATATGTCTACCTTTCATGGTGTATCTTTTTTTTGGGTGATTGAAATTAAAAGAAAAAAATTATACTAGCCCAAACTAGGCATAATTCTATACATATTCAAATAAAATAAATCTAATTTTCGATATTTTTTTAGGTAGTTGGGGGGGCATGGTCAGAGCTCAGTTATTTTTCAAAACATAAAATTTTTGTCCTAGAAAAATCATAAATAAAAAAATATTCGCTAAAAAAATCTTTTAAAATGGCATCCAAACTAGATGCTCCTAGCTATCTTTCTACCAAAGGGTTTTCAAAAATACTAAGTGGTGCTCAAAAAATGGTGGGGGGCACGAAAGTCACTCTATTATGTTTTTTAACAAAAACAAGAGCATCTGTTGGTATTTTAGTTGTTTGACCCACTTAAACTTATTCGTTTTCAATAAAATTTAGTAGCTTAGAAACTAGACTCAAAATTCTACGATTCATATTTCTACAACATCTTCCAATTTTGAGTGTAACTATTTCGAAAAACTCGTACAAGTTAAAGTTTTTTTTTTCAGAAAAATGCGTCCACTTAAGACCCCCTTTTGGCCCCCCAAATTAGTGCACTTACCCATACAGTCCTTAATGTTTTTCTCTTATTCTCTACAACTTCATCAACCTTGATGTATATTATTCATAGTTTTCCTTTGTCCTAAGGATCTCATGTCTTCATTATCATAGTTCCCTGATTCTTCAAGCATCGATATCTTCATAATTGTGATGCATATCAACCACGCCATCAACATGAATTATCAAAAGTTATTGTACAACATTACTGTCATATGGTTGTACTAGCTTAACTCCTCCCGGGATAAGGATTATTTTGAATCTATGTCATTGTTCACAAGTCTCACATACTCCTTTACTTGTAAAACTAAATTGATTGCACCTTGAAACAAATTTATTGAAATCTCAAACCACTAAACATTATTCCTTTAAATATTTCACCTTTTAGACTCTTTCATGATGCAAGAATCATGTTTGACCATCTTTGTTATATGAAGTCTTATACGCACCTGTATACTGTTATTTTTACACTTACAAAATTGTTGATAGAAATTTTTTTCATATTTTTTGAGAATAAGGGTAATATTACAGTTTCTCCTTCTAAAGAAACAAGGCATATTATTATGTAACCTTGCATTACTCATAATTCACATAGTATTACATCAAATCAACATTTGTAAATTTGGCAATTTCCTGCATTATCTCACAACATTTACAAATTCTTGCAATTTTATGTAATTTAACTACCACACCTCTCAACTTGAGTTCAATTTCACATTACCTTAAGAGCATGTTAAGTCTCATGCTTTAATTTCACCTAGTGACATCTCACATCGTGCATAGAGCTTTCCTTAAAAAAATTGTATCACTCATAGCTCCCCAATCTTGCACCAAATCAACGTTTTCGTTTGTTTCAATGTCGTGCAAGTTACCTCACAACATTTTTTAGCTTCTCATAACATGTTGTGCAAGGAAACTAACAAACCTCTTCACTTGAGTTTACTTTTTCATGCCTTTCTTAGTGTGCCAAGTCTTATCGCTTAATCGTGTATGTTCATAATTTTACATAGAACTTTTGCACACAAATGTCGTTTGGTCCTTCTCATGCTTAATCATAAAACCATACATACTTTGTGACATGCATAGAGCCTCAAATCCCCACAACATTGATTGACATATTTTGGTGTATGCCCAAATATTATCACCTCACAACCTTTCCATTTCATCTCCATTGATGTCATTCCTAGAGAGAAAAATCAACTAGAAGATTCAATAGTTTCCTCTTGTTCATATTTTTTCTTGATGTGGAATTTCTATAAATCAAGTTTATTTTATCCATAAGGTTAGAGCCTTTGATAAAAAAATAACACTAAGCATAGTGATCCTAATGTATGTAGAAAATAAGGATGAACCTATTATCATTGAATTTATCAAGAATGATATATTAATTCTAGATTTAAATGCACTTGTTTATTTTAATTCTTTTAGGATAGTTTTACATAAATAGAGAATACATTTTATAAGTGTTTGTACTTCTAGTCATATTGAAAAAATTCGTCTCGTCTCCTAACATGATATTTCATTGATTTTTTATGCATAGTAATAAATTTGTTCCCTTAGCAATGACTTTAGCAATGACTTTAGCAATGACTTTAGTAGTGACTTCGAAAATGTATTTTTTGTGATGTATCTCTTTCATGTACTTTGTCTTGAACTATGACATTTGAGGTTGATTTACTATGTGATCTATTTATAATGGAATAACTTAGATTTTACATTATTCTATTTTTGAATGGTAATTCTATGTTAGTGAATTTTTATTACAAATGAAAATAATATATGAAATTTCTTATTCTATTATTTACGTTCAAGGTTGAAAATCGTATTTCTATTTTCATTAAAATAGGAGAATATCTTAGGAGGATTTTTTCATTAAAAGTATTGTAAATGTAATTTTACTTTTATTTTTTTACAATCATGGATTCTTTCGCTTCTAATTTGTTTGAGAGGACCAATTTAGAGATTGAAAAATTGCAATCTATTCTCGAGGATCCAACTACATTTGGATACTATAAATCCCATTGTGAAAAATATTGGTTGATCTTCGTAGAATAGAAACAAGTTTGAAAACATACAACCCATTTAATTCTAAGTCAATAAAAAAATTATGGATTCATTAAAATCAAGTGTCTCAGGTGATGTAGGATATAGTGAGATTCAGTTATGACTTTCCGATAAGGAAGTCATTAAGAGGTCTTGTTGGAGTTTTTATGCAGACATATTGAAAGTAAGGGCATATTATGTAAACAAATGTTCATGTCCCCTATGTGCACCTTTGATTTATCCTAGATTTATGGCCTCTAAAGGCCAATTTATGAATAATGAACAATTACCATTATACTTCATATTAATGTTACATGTTGAGGTTCACCTAAACCTAAAGGTGAACTATTTAGAAATCCCTAGTTATTTGGGGTAGGGCCATGACCATATTATCCACAAGGAGGAATATTGAAAGGAGGTATCTCCTGTAGTTGTTGACACACGCTAGTTTTTACCAAGGCCATGACCATTCTTATCAAGATTTTAGGATGTCGCAGTGCATGTCATTATGACTACACACGAGGGGGATATTTAGGGTCTTGTGGGAATTTCTTACGATACCCGATCAATCTCTTCTAACCGTGTGGGTTAGTACCTTCAGAGATGCGGTACTAGCAGTGGAGGTTTAAAACTTTTCCCATGAACCTTTAAATAAAGAATTTTCTATATGTTTTTCTAATCTCCCTAATATCTTTCAATACCTTGAGTCATGTAGTTTTGAAAAGAAATAGTATTCAAAACCTTAAAATTCTTTATCAAATTTGTGTAGACCCTACTCTAAAATGTGAATTCTATTTGGTAAATCTATATTAAATACTTAATTGTCTATCAAAATTTAGAAATATATATAATCTGCTAGAACTTTCCCCCAAAATGGAAATTTCAATAAGGGGCCATAATGTCTATCATTTTGCTCGCATGAAATTTTAAATGAAGGTTAGATTTATATGATTACCTAGTGTAAAATATAATCAATTCATATATGAATATAATGTACAAGACACTAAGAACTTGTTTCAAATTATTATAAAAGATGCCAAAAAAGAGAAACTAAAATGAGGAAAATTAAAAACATAAGAGTTGATGTAAACATTTTGAAGAAAGAAATGACTTATATCTACATATTCAGGGGTTTTGAATTTCAATAAAACAACATGATAGTAATAGTTATTTGATAAATCCTTTTCAAACATTCCATTAGGTAATGCTTTATATTGGTTTCATCATGTCCGTGGTGTATATATTTGAGCACATTATTGGAGCTTGAAGAAGAATTGATAATATATTATATTCAAAATAAGATTCCAAGAGTTACATATGAACACTTAAAATGTTACATCAAGGAAACTCAAAATCAGTGAGTGAGTACATTATGGGGTTTAATACTTGTATACAACAACTAATATATCAACCATCTGATTTGGATATACAATACATCTTTTTTTAAGGAATTATCTACCCTCACAAAGAGAAGTTACTATATGATACATATTATACATTCCTCTTTATGTGATTTCAAACAATTCAAACATAAAAATAAATTTCTCTTTCAAAGGAGAAAGCATATGAAATTGCATATGTCTCCAACACAACTATATAGGACATAAAAAGTGATGCAAGAATTACAAGAGATACAACTCAAAAGTTTGGTGAATCAAAATTCCTACATAGGGGCCTACTTAAGTTACATAAAAAGTGATGCAAGAGTTACATCCATCCATGAGCGAAGAAATCATCAACTCAATTTTTGAAAAATGGTGATGTCATTTTACATGCACACAATATATAAAAACACCATCAATCCAAGACATGTCAGGTAGACCTAGCACCAAGTTATTTGAACTCATTTGTTATATATATGTAGTTCAAGTATCCAAATCCTTCATGATAAAGTTTTCTAAATGATTCAACATGATAAATTAGTATGTCCCTTAAGAATACTCAAATTCATAAAACACATAGAAGTGTGAGCTATAATCAACACCACCATAGGAAATCACCACCGCTATATTATGTAAATGTCTTATCAAAACATTATGATAAGAAAACTCCACATTCTTCCCACTTAAAGACTAAAAAAATTGATATATATGGAAATAATATATTATTGGAGATACTAGGGAACAAAATTATATCTTTAATGAACCCATCATTAATATCATATAACAAGAAAGTTGTCAAATATGTATACCAAATGAAAAATAAAATAGATAAAATATTCATTTCTTAGAAGACATCAATTTATAATATTATAGGTCCTTCTATTTAATACCAAGTGGCTCAGCTCATTGTTCAATGACCTGTAAAAAAATTTCATGGTCTAATACAACTAGTCTCCATTTTTTGCATTGACCACTTTTAGTCTTCACCTAATGCAATTGTAACCTATAGAAATTATGTGATGGGTGTAATGATACACATTTTTGTTTGTTTTATAATCAACAAATTGAATCCCACTTTTGAGGGCTTTCACTTGTTGTAAATATGTTCCATGCACTACAACCGAGTCAATATAAAATGTTGTCTCCTCACTTGTTATTTCAAATGTTAGCTTTGTTCTCTCTTCTGTGCAATGCAACAAGTAGTAATCCACTTTCTCCATATTTTCTTCTTCATCAACGACTACAAATACAACAAAATACAAAGTAATATTCAATGATATGTATACTATAAATTATACATATAAATTCAATGATCAAACTATACAATCATTTTAAATAAAACATACCTTGTTTAACCAGTCCAGATATATCATCATAATCAGGTGAAATCAATGGCACATCTTCAAAAATATCATCATGATCTGATCCATATATGTCATCCACAACTAAAGGAACTTTCTTCCACTCACCTACATACCCATGTTTTTTACTATTACACTTTGAATATGATTTGTTCATTCATTCATAACATAATCATCACAAAGTGCAAAGACCTAGAATTAGGAATCCTTTCACATCCATACTTTTTCCTTCGATCAATAGCTTCAATTAATCATGTACAAAATTAATAAATTAAAAAAAAACATCAAAATTAAGAATATTTTTTTTAAAATTTTGTAACTTTTAGTTAATAGATCACATCAAGATACATGTATATGTTTTAAATGCGCATACTTGTTGTCTCCCAAAACACTATGTGTGGTGTTGAAGCCTGTGAGGTTGAAGTGTGTGAGGTTGAAGCCTGAACTGCAAAAATTTTCTTACACCATTCAACAACGGTGTGGGCATCAATCAATCGATCTCCCTCACAATCAAAGATTTTTTTTTCTGGAGCACATTTGATACATACACCGCACCATCGTATTCTCCCTTCCCATGACCACTTTCAAAAAATCCATAAATGAGGTATTATTTGATGACGATGATAGTGATTGAGCGCAAATAAAGGGCGAGAGGATTTGAATTGTGATGCACAACCATCCAACCAAACAAAAATTTGATCTATTTGTACTCCTCGTTGATGAAGATATTGAAAGAAAAAACCAAAAAAAGGCTACACAAAGTGGGTGTCATGTTCCTTGTCATCACTAATATAGAATTGATACTCCTTGATCACTCACTTCACATATGTACTTTCAACCCCATCCAAATCCAATTGTGCATGCCTGTAAAATACTTGAACCCTAATGGTAACCTGCTCAGTATGATAATAATGTGTCTGAATATATTTTTGATGATAAAATGAGTAATTCTCAGTAAAATTAACTGCGTACAATATGGAACCAATAAAGAATGTGTCTCTATTAGTCTTGAATTGTGTAGTCTGCCACTTTTCATAGTGAGAATGTTTGATGTACGAACTAATTAAACTTTAGAAATTTCACATGAATGCAGTAATGGGGATTTCCTCTTCTACCAAATCCATCTTGGTTGCATCCTTTCCAAGCCGTGTTGAGTATTTTATTTATTTGAACCTAAAAAATAAATACATAATGGAAAAATTGTCATATGAACATTTGCAGTAAACATAAAAATAAAAATAAAATATGTACATCCAAATATATATATATATCTATGTGTGTGTGTGTGTACATATATATATACATATATACATATTTATATATATACATATATATATATATTATTAATCACCTCTTGCAAGCCACCATTTGAACTGTGTCCAAATTTTCATTTTTTCTAGCAATAATTTCAAGTCCCCACACTTTTCACATACACCTTTGATGCAAGCCATACGATCGTCAACATGATCATTGGATATTTTGCAAAGAATAGAAGCTATGAATTCACTAACACATGTAGGGGGGATTTTTAGAACCATTTGATGCTTCTCGTAACTTTCTATACACCTGAAAAAACATAGATTTTGAAATACATTAATTTTAAATCACATCTCAAAAAATAAAATTTAATCAAATTTCTAGAATATATAGATATAAATGAAAGCACACCTCACTATATATGTAATATAAATTTTTTTGTACCTGATAGTAATAATCAAACTCAACGTGATAACAGAAACAACATGTGTCAAGGACTTTATAATCTCGCACATACCAAGGCTTCAAATTCTCAAACATTCATTGTCCAATCTTAACATCTAGATGTTCTTCTGTAAACTTGATGTACATCTCATGTTCAGTTATTTCGAGCCAATATTTTATATGTTCATCATAGTTATTGCAAGCTATCATGTGTTTTAAAACATCCATCATATTTAGAGAAGGACGATGTTGGAACATAATGATTAAGTGCTCTGGCCAACCGTTAATGTATATGGGTCCATCACTAATATATAGATTAATATTTAATAATATGAAATATTAATATTTCTATTATTAAATATGCTAACCTATGTATATACTTTAAGTTAAATATTTAATATCATGAAATGATTATATTTCTAATATTAAATATTATAAACCTAGGTGTATATGTCAACTATTTTAGGTCGAAAAGGTGGGTCGGGAGACATACCCGATCACCTTATATAAAAAGGACTTTAGGTCCTCATTTGATATATTCGGGAAATATATCAAAGGTGTGCAAATCAAGTGATTTAGTTTTACCCTTGGTAAATAGGGTTTCAAAGGAGGAGGTGATCTTACTAGATGTAAAATAAGTTCCCTGAAGTAAAAGGTTATTTTCAAAGTGGTTTTTACCCTATTGGGGTTTTCCACTATAAATATTGTGTCATATGTGTTATTTATTTCCTGTAAGTATTTCTTTATTTTACTTATGTTATGATGTAATCTTTATTTAAATATTTATTGTAACATTATGTAATATGTAAGTTGATTAAATCTGTATTTATTAGAATCCTCAAATTCTAACATGGTAACGAGCAAGGTAAATTAAATAAATTAAGATCAAATGTTTTGTATTTTATTTATTTAATTTTTACGGGTTTTTTCAACCAACCCGAAAGGGTATTTTAAAGTATCTGGTCCCTTATTTTTTTTTTTCCTAATTTATTTTGACACTACATTTGTGCAATTAAACTCTTGGTAAAATTTTTAGGGTTTTTTAATTTTAAATCCCTAATTTGTTTTGTGGGGGGGAGATGTAATATGATATGATTCTTACTTTCATTTACATTTTGTAAATTATAAGGGAGTTAATGTTTGTATGGAGATTGATGTGTGCACAGGTGAAAGGGGTTTCAAATATTTACCTGAAAATCACATATAGAAAAGGAAGTGATTTATTACTATATGAAATAATTTTCATGTTTTCTATAATTTCAAATGTTTGTTAAATATTTTAGAAGGTAAATTCATACCCATGTTCTTTGGACCCCTCTAAAATGATTCGATTTGAAAAACTATAGTTTATAGTTAATCTATAACTATATCCTATATAATTTGAAAACTATATTATTATTTTTAAATAAAAATATATTTAATATAGAATAAGGTTTATATAATAATTTATATAAACATCATATTAAAATTTATATAATTTTGAAAAAAAAAACTATATATTAAAAGTCTTAAACCATATCAAAATTACATGGGATTGAGGGAAGAGTCAACAAACCATATTTGAAGCCTAAGTTTAAATCATATTAAAACTTAACTTATAAATCTAGGCATATACAGTTTTTTTAAAAAAAAAGAAAAAAACCTAAATTTGAATCATATTTTATATATATGGTTAGTTTAAACTACTTAAAATATAAATTTTATTAGATTTGGTTTATATATGTTTAAAAAATAAATCTAAGGGCTAATTTTTTTAGTAAGGGGGCCCGTGTTTATTTCTTGGCCATGAAGGGATTATTTTTTAAATCTTAATACTTATCAAATAAAACCTAATGTGTGTCCCTAACCATTTATATTATCCATGTAAGGGGGCGGCCCCATTTATTTATATCTTATAATTTATAAAAATTATATAAATAAACCTATTTAAAAGTTTTCTTTTATATAAGAGTGGGAGTGGAGAGTAAAATGAGATAATATCTCAGGTATAAATGTGGAATTCTCAGGTATATAAAAAAATCTAGTTTATTGGTGGCCCACGTGAAGTGTGGTAAATATTTATTAAAATATTGGTAAATACATAAAAGTTTAAAAAATTTAGCTTACAGGAATTATATAAAATATTTTACAAGATCTTTCCATAGTTTTAAATGTGTGCAGGGTAAAATTAAGAGTAAATGAATGGAGAATACAGGGTTCGTGAAAATAGGGATTTCAATTTATTTCATTGGTTGGGGGAAATTACTTGTCCCCTTTATAAAATATGCAGGTTAATTTATACTCTCATAAATGTACTTGCACTCCTGGTAAAATTCTTTTAAGATGGTATATGTCCTTTAAACCCCTTTAATAAGGATTATGTGTTTTTTAAATATAAAAAAATATACTATAGTTTATAATTTTAATGAACTATATGTTGTTTTTTATTTACATTCTATAAATTATAAACTATATACCTCTTTTATTAATAAAAAGTGTATATATTTTTACGTTATAAATTATAATAGGTTATTATAATGTATTAAAATATAACCTTCCTAGTAATATAAAGAAGAAAAAATTATGAAATTTCACATTCTAGAAATACAAAACAAATTTTGACTTCATTAAATTTGGCGGTCAAATGACTGTCACGGTAGACCAAACATAAGATAGTATGACGGTC
This sequence comes from Taxus chinensis, assembly GCA_019776745.2. Lineage (NCBI taxonomy): Eukaryota > Viridiplantae > Streptophyta > Pinopsida > Cupressales > Taxaceae > Taxus > Taxus chinensis. The sequence goes on from CM034147.1 coordinate 336,809,440, forward strand.
ATTTAGACGTCAAATTTAAGCTCGTAGATTCCAAGAAACTTTCATTTTGTTAAAATTGACAGGTCAAATGACTTCATCACAGACCAAAAAGTAAGCCATTATGATGGTTTTTATAGATGTCCAGTTATCTGTTGGTTCCGGATTTATGTCATAGACATGTTTTGATTGAGAACTCTGATAGATTGTTATGACATTCTTACTATGATATCTTCTATCACTTCTATATGATGCTATGGTATAAATTTGGGCGCATAATGCAGAGCCAATTATACTAGATTCGTTATTATTTTGATATAGGTTTCTTATGTATGCATTGTAATGACACTAATTAGGGTTATATGATAACCAGATCGTATTGGTTAGATGATGTTTCTTAACACAGTGTTTAATTTGATTAATGATATAAGTTATTCTGGATATTAATAATGGTAATTTTACATGCTAACCTAAGTGTATGTCGTTGCAATTTTATTTGACAAAATGGTGATTGAATGAATACCAATACAACTACGGGTGAATAATTGTATGCATAAGGCACTATCAATTGTTTAATGAATGTTAGGACATTATAATTTAGATAAATCATGAATTTATGCAATGTGTCAAGATGATGTTTATTATATTGGATAGATGTGGTTAATGTGTGCACATGAGTGTGTAGGTGAAACAGGTATAGGAGAGCATGAGTTTCAAAGCAGCTATGCAATTGTGCACAAGTGGCCCACGGGCTGAATCCTAACCATGCTAAATGTTTGAGGCCTTAGATTAGATATATTTATTATTCTCTTATGCACCATGGGTGAACCCTCAATTTGAATAATGTAATTATGTCTTGTAAAATTAATTATGTTTAGGGTGCTGTTTTGTTAAGTAAACTAGCTTAGGGGTTTAATGATCTCATCTTATTCTTAAGTGTGAAGTTTTGGGAAAGCTTCTGATGAGGTGTTCATGTAGAAGGGATTAGGGACCACATGTGAACCTTATAGGTGGACCCCACACCCTCTACCCTTGTGCCCAAGTAAATGCCAAACCCAAGAAAATTAGGTTATTTTAGGCATTATTTAGGGACTGAAGAAGTTTCGAGTGTTGGGAGTTCCCTTAGCATGAAAATGGGCGCTTGGACCCTACCTAATAGGTCTAGGGGACCAGCTTATTCCCATATGTTTGACTGAGGGAGTGATTCCCTCCCATAAAACCAAACCTCTTTCGAGTCACCATCCATGTAAGATGGTTGGGTTGTGTGAAACATTGTTAAAAGTTAAACTCCACTTTGTTTTATTTTAGTTATTGGTATTTTGGGTGATAAGGGATCAAAGGTAAGTTTACTCTTACTTATTTGGTTTTTAGAATCTTTGACTCTTGAGAGGAGAGGGGGTGACACTTGTCACTTTCCCATTGGTGAGGAAACTTTTGAGTTTCTCTTTTTATTCTTCCTCATGTGGAAGGAAGGGGTCTTCTTGGTTCATTTTGTTTTTGGAGGACTTGGAGAATTTTGGGAGCTCAGAGGTGAGTTTGGACAAAACAGCATACAAACTATCTCAATAAAAAGTGTAGAGAGACTTGCAAAAAAAAAGCAAAAATATTCAAGAACAGCTAAAACATCTACAACTTCTTAGTTGGCTTATCTTTGTTAACTATGGCTTAATTTGAACACTCCCAAATTTGTAATGGTGGGCAGTGAAATGATTATTGTGAGTATGGTCAATGTAGTCCTGTTTGTTTGTCCTTGTCGTTTCCCCAAAGTGTTTCTCTCCACCATCTCAACGCTAGATTTATGGAGAACACTTTTAGAGAATGTTGCTCAAGAGAGAGGGATCAATCCCTCTCAAACCTGGCCATGGTTGTAATCATGTCAAGTTATGAAGGTCCCTTCCCTATAGTTTGAGGTGGGAGTCTAAAGGTTCATATTCTTGAGATATCCCCAATCTGGTTGAGGAAACCCACCTCCTCCTGGGTTTAAAAATCCTCAAGAAGGATTTCTATGAATAAGGAGGATGATTGATTAAGGTCTTAACCTCAGTTTTGTAAGCAGTTTCATGTTGGTGTTCATATGGTTTGACACCTTTTTTGAAGCATCCTACTCCATATGCTCTTCCCCCTTGTGGGACTGGCACTACTAATATTCCTCATGTTGTAATTATCAATTTGTGAGACCCTTCCCCACAGTCAAGAGTCTAAATGGTTATGTCTTTCTTAGAATTTGGTATCCCCCTTCATACTTGTGCACATTGTGGAAGTGGGATACCTCTCTCCCATGGGGCTTGGGGGAGGATAGCATGGCTTCCATCCATGGGAAGTGACATGTGAACGATGGCTATTGGCAGAGGTGAGAAACAAGGCTTGTCAGCTTATTTCAGCAACCCGGAGAAGAACTGAGCTCAGAGGATTGGAGACCAGTGGATACTCTAAGAAGCCATCTATGTAGCAACAAAATAAGCCTCATGGTGTGGAGGACATTGCCAGGTTCACTTTGTAAACTCCAAAATGTGAGCTTTGTAAGAGTGTTCACAAATAATTGTAAATACAAACCATTTTTGTACGTGAATTTTTTCTTGAAAAAACATGCTTAGTCACTACTAGTGACAAACTTCACCTTTTATTGTTGCTAGAACTTGTTATATCATCATGCGAGTAATCATAATAAAACCATGAGTTTTTCTTTATTTCAATGTCATTCATTTGGAAGAAATTGCTTGTTCAGAAATATGTACAAATCTCCTCTATTAGCACTCTTCGACCCTTTTGTTAAATATTTGTTGTGCCTCCATATAAGGCCGGTCGCTTCAACAATTTAGTGTGCTTGCATTAAAAAAAAAATGGCTTCTGCCAACCATAGACAAAAAATAAGCTCATTATGAATCATTTAAACGCGAATTTAAGTTGGTTTGATCTTTGTTTACATAAATTTTTTCCACTAAAATTTGAAGTTATGCACTCTTGTCTCTTCTTCACTTCCATATGGTTGGAAATATTTTTATTAAATCTAAGGTTAATGCAAAGCCGTTTATATTGCAAGGGTTATTATTTTGATCATGGGAGGTTAATTAGTCATGCATTGTAATGACAGAATTAGTGCATGATCAAATAGTTTACTTTATATTGTAATAGGATAAATATTGGAAATAGAGTCTGATTTCTTTTCCCACGAACAGCTGCGTGTTTTGATCTGAGCCTATGGAAAATATGTAATAACTCTATGCTACATCAATTATATTACTAATGAGTTTCAGTTTCCGTGGAATTTTGTATCAAGCTTTTAGCAAAAACAATGTAGCCCACTATTTTTATCTTCAAAAAACCTAGACTGCCACATTGTAATGAAACCATACTATTTCAGCATATCTATGTTTATTTGACAAAATAGATTTATGGCAATAAACTTTAAGTCAACGATTGTTTCTAGATCTAAGGTTGCTCCACACCGGTCGTCAAACAGCTTTAGATAATGCTTGAATAGAATTCCGCAATGAATGTAAGATTCTCTTAGGGATGATTATTATGCAATAGTGAACGATGAGTACATTCTACACATTGGTAATTATCAGAACATCCAAAAGAGGTATTAACATCCGCTAGAATCCATGCATGAAGGATACTGATGGTATATCAAGGATAGTTGCTATATTAAGGACTCTAGATAAAATGAGATGCTATAACTTGGAGATGAAAATTGTTTAAAGAAATGATCTATATATTTTTGAGGGATTTCTCTTCTGCATCTTAGGTTTTATATCTTAGAGTTTGCAATTCTCAATTCAAAAATATGCTTCATAAAAATGATTAGTTTAAATGTCCCATTATCCCAGCTTATATGCAAATGTATACCTTTATAATCTAGTGAAAGGTTTACATGTGTTGTCTTATTCTCTTGAAGTTACTTCATTAAATGCTTCTAGATGATTGTTTTGATTCTAATCTAGTAAATGGTCATGATGATGTTTCGATACTATAAATTTTTTTGAAACTGTTATCTTCCTAGATAAGAAATTAAATTGGGCTCAATCTATGTTAGAAAGTTCAAATCCTATTAACCTTAGGAAAATGACTAGACGCCATCATGTATACCATGCATTAATTACCTTGTATGAACCCAAGCCGCAATAGTATTATAGGGTCTAGGTGGATATACAAAGTAAAATATAATGTTGATGGTAGTATTAACAAACATAAATCATTTCTAGACTTATTCCTAGAGGTTTCACTCAGAAACCTGGTATTGATTATGTTGAGACATTTCACTATAGCTAAAATGAGTATTGAGTTATGGCCTTAAGATTTGCAATTGCCAGAGAGCTTCAAATTTAGGAGGGTAAAATCCACCATTCTGGATAAAAAAATCACTTTTTTGAATTACGATTTAAAAGAACTTTACATTTTTCAACCTAAAGGATTTGAAGAAACTGGTAAAGAAAACTATGTTTGTAAGTTGAGAAATCCTTGTATGGTTTAAAACAATCTCTTAGAGCTTGGTATGCAAAAATTATTTCCTTCTTTAAATTGTTAGGTTTTTTTAATTGTTCTTCTAACAATGATATATTGATTAAGCAATAAGGCTCACATATTATCATTATATGTATATATGTTGATGATTTACTTATGTCTGGTGACAATTCTGATTTAATTCATAGGATTAAAGAGAAATTAAAGCAGTACTTTGAAATGAATGAGTTAGGTCTCTCACATCATGTTATTTGTATGATTGTATTTCATTCTATTGTTATTTTTCAAAACACAATATGCAACCATTGTATTGAAAAAGTTTCTTATGATTGATTGTAAACCATTTTCTACTTCAATGGAAATTAGAATAAATATTGATCATAAATCTACATATTAAAAAGGTTGATCCTATTTTATATACGATTGTTAGTTGATAGTTTGATTTATCTAACTATAACTAGATCAAATATTTCCTATACAAAAGGAATTACTTCAAGGTTTATGCAGGAACCTTTTTTAGATATCATTGGAATCTTGCAAAAAGAATTATTAGATATTTGAAAGGAACAATCAATTATGGGTTGCATTATAATAAGAATGAAAATGCTATCTTATATGGATTTTGTGATTCTAACCATATTGATGTTGTGTTATAAAATATACTGGATATGTGTTCAAGTTTTTTGGTGTAGGAACCATTACTTGGAACAACAAATACAATCAACAATCTCCATTTTTTCTACTGAGGCAGAGAAGTACAATGGAAGAAGTAAAGAATCCATGTGGCTGTAATGGTTGTTGGTAGAGATACACATGGAAGCTAAAGAAAGTATTTATCTTCTATGTGGTGGTCAAAGTTGTATTACTCTTGATTAAGAATCCAGTTCAACATCATAGGAAAAAGAACATTGAAATACATATACACTTCACCCTTGAGAAGGTGCAAAGTGATGAGATAAATCTCAAGTTCATGTTGACTGAAGAGCATGTTGTTGAAATCTTCACAAAGTCCCTAAGTGCTGCAAAATTTTGTCACTTTCGTGAAAATCTTGGATTGTTCGGAGTTTCCATTGAGGGGGGGTGTGCATGACAATGTCACCTCCTAATGGAACTTGGTTTTTGTAAAAATACCTTCGGACATTTGTAAAATACTTTCGGGCAAGTGTAAAAATACTTTCGGGTATGTATACCTCATCGACTTCTTTTTTAGAAAGAAGTGTAGAAATATCCTAAAGGCAGTCTTCAGTAAAATATTTAGTGTTATTGAGTTTATTGGTAAATATCCAATACAGGCATATTGTTAAGGAGGTCCTTGGTTGTAAAAGGATCCTATATGCTTAGGTTCAATAACCTTTTATGAGAACTTGTGAGAACATATAAAACTCACAAATTATACTTAGCCACTGATCATGGGATGATCTTTGGGATTCTAAATCCTTTTTTACCAAAAGGTAAATTGAGTATGATGAAGGTGTTATAATTCTTTCAAACCAATATGCTAGCCTAAAACCTTTATGGTTTAAGGATTGTAAATCCTGTAGTGTACCATGGGCAGGTAATCTATTGGCATATGTTATGTTATCCCACTTAACATTAAGGGGGAGTGTTGGAACATAATGATTAAGTGGTCTGGCCAACCCTTAATGTATATGGGTCCATCACTAATATATAGGTTAATATTTAATAATATGAAATATTTATATTTCTATTATTAAATATGCTAACCTAGGTATATACTTTAGGTTAAATATTTAATATCATGAAATGATTATATTTATAATATTAAATATTATAAACCTAGGTGTATGTGTCAACCATTTTAGGTTGAAAAGGTGGGTCGGGAGACATACCCGATCACCTTATATAAAAAGGACTTTAGGTCCTCATTTGATATATTCGGGAAATATATCAAAGGTGTGTAAATCAAGTGATTTGGTTTTACCCTTGGTAAATAGGGTTTCAAAGGAGGAGGTGATCTTACTGGATGTAAAATAAGTTCTTTGAAGTAAAAGGTTATTTTCAAAGTGGTTTTTACCCTATTGAGGTTTTCCACTATAAATATTGTGTCACATGTGTTATTTATTTCCTGTAAGTATTTCTTTATTTACTTATGTTATGATGTAATCTTTATTTAAATATTTATTGTAACATTATGTAATATGTAAGTTGATTAAATCTGTATTTATTAGAATTCTCAAATTCTAACAGATGAGTCCTCTCAGTCCAAAAATTAGAAACTATCTTCACAATATTATCCTCTATTTTATCAGAACATGGATTTCTACACATTAGTGCCCAATTTCCTTCCACAGTAGAATCATCCAATGTCTTCCTCCTCTCTACATACCTACTGAATGTCTTTCTAGATACACCCAATACCTTGACAACAACGGTAACATGGTGATTATTTTTCATATCTTCACTTACGACTGAAGTCAAAATTGCTCTATGAGAAATACTCTTATCAGCAGACCTAGTTTTTGTACCCAAAGAACTTATTCCTTTAGAAACATTCCCAACAAATTCTTCTTCCATATGTTTTGACTTTTACCATACAAAATCTACCCCCAATAATTCTAATGTTTCCCTCATATCAACATGATTTAAGAATGTAACCAATAAATGTGCTCTAACAACTATAGTCAAATTAACAAATTCACCATATAGTATCTCTACACTTTTTGCTATTTTCTTTCGTGATAGTGGTTCTTGTTGGGAAAATTATTTTAGTTTTTGGAAATCCATCTTCACCAAGTGTTTCACATTTTTCTTGGAAATTAATTCCATAACTTTTGTTATCACTTCAACATACTGTTGCGCATCTTGATCTGTTTCCATAAACAAAAACTATAAAAAAAATAACATACACATGTGATTACACCATTCATGAATGATTTAATATGTATATAAGAGCTTATTTAGGAACATGAATAATATTTTAAGTTGATAAATAACTTACTATCTAGAAGATGCCGATGGGGTGGGAGTGGTGCGGTCAAGTCACATGGTTGTGTGCTTGCCCACCCGGTTTCAAATCCCCCGAGGCACGATCCTCCTCGGAGGTGGTTTTGCCACTAGAGGCGGCAACTCTAAACTCGTGCTGACACTAGTGATTACTCCTCACTGCTGACGCTGGTGGCTAATCCTCTTGTTGTCGACGCTGGTGGCTCCTTCTCCTCTCGCTGGTGGCTGCTTCGCTCACTGTTGTTGCTCCTCTCGCTGCGGTTGTGGCTACTCCTCTCGCTGTTGACACTTGTGGTTGCTCTACTTGTTGCTAATCCTAGTGGCTGCTCCTCTCGCTGCCGACACTGGTAGTTGTTCTAAGTTGTCCCACTCGCTGCGATCGTTGTCGACGGTCGCTGCATCTTCACTTCGGTTTCATGGTTGCTTCAATTGGGTTCCTAATAAGTGGTCCCCTTCATTGTAACCAGGTTGTGGATCCTCTCAAAAATCCTCATGTGTACAAGGATGTGGGTCCTTTCAAACACCCTCAATCCAAAAAAAAAACTTACTATCTAGAAGATAAACTACTATTATAATTCATCAATTCCTCCTGGATATAAGTACAAAATGATTTTTATACTCTTTGTTTACCTTTAATCTTGATAGGATTTACTAAACAAAAATAATATCTAGATTAATTACATGCCTTTAAACATAATTTTGAAGGGAAATATGTATACACTTTAAGGAATATGAATAAATTTTCATTTATTACATACACAACTGAAGTAGGAGGAGGATTATTCTTGAGAGTTCTAAACTAGATTTTTTTAATAGAGATCGAGTTTCCCTTATTGAGATATTGTTTGTTTGTTTGTAAGGATTATTTCACACCTTAATTTTTAATTTTTTTGCAATCACACACTTTTGGATCCTTTCTATCTTCCTACATTTTAAATCCATAATGCAACTAGCTCATAATTCACACCCATACAATACCACTAGAGTTACAAGTAACCCAAATAGGAACTTGGTGGTCTTTCAATCCCATAAATTTACATTCTTACATATATTTGTAACTCATAAAAAGATTTACATCCACATTGTATTATTTTCATTTTACATGCATCCCAATTAAGTTTAATTTGTGAAATTCTAGACCAAGATAATTGTATTTAGATACCACTTCATGAGGTCCTTCTTGAAATCTACTAAACAACAATATAATTTTTCATTTGTATTCCCAGGCCTTTTCAACTAAGTGTTTGAGTGTGACATAATTATCTATTATTGGTTACTTTGGTCTAAAACCTACTTTCCCCTTTTCCCACTTTCCTTTTTATTAAGCCTAATTGCTAATATTGTGTTTCTATCACTCGCCCAAAAATATTTTTGAAGAGGTGATTGATCATGATAGTTTGGTAGTTTGAAGGATTATTAACATCTTCACTCTAAAACAAAGGCAAGGTTAGGCTAGTTATCTACTCTTTTAGGTAAGGGTCGTGAGTAAGGGTTCAAAGCAAGGTATAATGGTTACCAGAACTAATAGCCTGAGGAATTATGGAGGAATCTCTCTCACCAAGGAATCAACCACTACAAATATTTGTAGACTCTTAAAAAGATTTACATCCACATTTTATTATTTTCATTATACATGCATCCCAATTAAGTTTAATTTGTGAAAGTCTAGACCAAGATAATTGGATTTAGATACCACTTCATGAGGTCCTTCTTGAAATCTACTAGAACAACAATATAATCCCCGTACATGCATGTATTCAAAACCTTATCAACTAAGTGTTTGAGTGTGAACATAATGGATCTATTATTGGTTACCTTGGTATATAAACGTACTTTCCGATTACTTTCCCTTTTATTAAGCCAATGCTAATATTGTGTTCTATCATGCTCCGAAAATATTTTTGAATAGGTGATTGATCATGAGAGTTTGGTAGTTTGAAGTATTATTAACATCTTCACTCTAGAAAAAAAGTGCAAGGTTAGGCTAGTTATACTCTTTTAGGTAAGGGCCGTTAAGGGCTCAAAAATGTTAATGGTTACCAGAATAATAGCACCAGTAAATATGGGCATGAGATATGGATCTCACTAGGGAATCAACCACTAAATATGAAAAAATAATAGGGTTATAATCACATAAAAAAATCCATTTGGTAAGAAATTACAATGAGTGTTTTTATGTATTCTTAACCAAAATGTTTAATCAAAATCACGAGTGGGTCAAGGGAAATAAGTACACTAGAATCAAGTCAAACCAACAAAAACAAAGAACAGAGATACAACATTGCATTTAAGTAAAAAAATAATCATAAAAAGATGCAAAAAACACATAACATGGAAGGCATAGACCACCAAGTAGAGATTAAGGATGTTGAAGAAGCTTACAACCCCACAATGACTCCACTCATTTTTTCATCAAAGATCTGTGTGCAAGAACTAATGAGCTTGAAAGAAAGAATAGAATACATGGAAGTAAGGGGGAAACTAGAAGATGTTAAAATGGAGGAGATGATAATTGTCACACAAAGGCTAAAAGAAGAAAACAACATGCTTAAAGAACATGTGAAAACTATAAAATATCACGAATGTTGGATAGTACATATGAATTGTACACCCTAAATCAAGCCATCCAATCTTCAACAAAATCCAAGGTATGGGATGAAAAGGAAAGTACAATGCAAATAAAATAAGTGCAAGAAACATTTCATAACATAGAAGAGAGAGAAAATGAGCTACAAAGTTAGAAGAGGCTAAGACATGCACACAAGTGATAAAAGAACCATTAGGAAAGCATCAGGAGTTGATAGAGAGGTGAGTCAAGAGTAAAATTATAGAAGAGAGATAATGACATGATAATTATAAAATATAATTATCAAAGGGATAAAATATTAGGGAGAAGGCTACAATGGAAAGGGAAAATCAATCAAGCAAGTAGAATTAGTAAGATGAGAGATATGGGAAGGGATATGCATATTCATGTCACAATCGTAAACTATGTGGATAAAGAAAGAGTGCAAAGAAATAAAGGCATGTTGAGAGGATCATGTTTATATCTAGACGAAGAAAACCTTTTGGTAGATGAAAGAGAGAAACAATGAGTGGGAAAAGGTGAGGCTAGAAAGGAGAAAAGGATATCTAAGCATACCTAAATAATGGGAAAACATATATTACAGGTAGATAAACAATAAGTAAATAAGGAATATGGCCCATGCTTGGGAGCATCTTATGATGGTGAGCTAGAATTTAGAGGCTACCCTTGACAAAGAGGAATTGGGTTAAGGCCCATATCCAGAGATAGATAATTATTTTGAATGGAACACATAAGCACGATGGGTGAAAAATGCCAAATTTTGAAGGATATGAGAAGGTAAAATCTAGAATAAAGAAACAAAATTTCAAGGGGTTAACTATAGAGATATAGATGGGAGGAATACAAAGGTTCTTGTTTTTTTGGGAACGACCCAATTATGAGGATTAAGTTAGAAAGGTGTTGGTGGGTACTGAAACAGAGACTCTCTAAGAGGTGAGAGAGGATGTTGAAGAATGGAAGTTGATGTTAAATAGAAACCCTAGATTTAACTAAGAGACCAATTCAACCATGTGTGCTAGAGAGTAACAAGCAATACAAAAACAAAGTATATGGCTAGATCAAGATATAAATTATATACTATTGAGTGGTTGTAATATTTTTTACCATGTTTTTATATTTAGGGAGATTAGCTGATGTTTTGTTGATATTTCAACAATTAGTGTTTTGTTGAATGATTTTTCTGTGTGGATCCTTTTTCGGTAAGGTTGGTTCTTACGTTGTTTTTGTTAGAGCCTTTTATTTTCACATATATTTTCTATTGTTTTAGGTTATGGGATCCTATCAAAACCCTTACCTTTACCCAATCTAAAAAACATATTATCAGATTTACCCTAGAAAGAAAAATAAAATTATGATCTATTAAGGGTTTCTATGTATGTACCAATTTTTGTCAGCCTCATCTTTTTCTTTTTGCGCCTTCTCTCTGTGCTCTCTCTCTCTCTCTCTCTCTCTCTCTGTCTCTCTCTTTCTCTCTCTGTTTGTGCCTTCCTACAAAAATGATCTTCTAGCATTCTTCTCTGCTTTATCTTCCTAACTATATTTTCATTTACCCATTTTTCTACATTTCCCATTATTCCTTCACTTCAATAATTTTCACCCACACACACAAATTGAGCTAGATCTTAATTTCTAAGAGTAAATTCAATAGAACATTCAACTCTTATTATATATAAATCTCACTAGAACTTAGGTTAGAAATTAGTTTATTTTTAATGTCACCTTTTTATAACTTTAAAACAACTTTTCTAATTTTAATACAATTTAAATTTAATATACAATTATTTAATTTTGTAATATATTTTAAAATAAAATAACTATATGTTTTAAAGTTAATTGTATTATATATAAATAATAAAAACTAAAATTTAAAAAAATATAATAATATATTATATATTTTTTATCAAAAACTATTTTTAAAAAAACTATAATTGCTTTAAAACTCTAGTTTTAAAAATAAAATTTGTAAAAACTAAATTTAAAACATGAAAATTGAATAATGTTATTTTAAAACTATAGTTTTAAAAAACACATATTGCAAAACGACCAAATTAGAAGGAAAGCATATGGGTGGCATTCTGGTGGCGGAGTTGGTGGTTAAAGGGGTTCACGTGAACCCCCTTATGTGGCACCTAAGTGGCACATTTTGGTGCCAAATCCATTTGGAGGATGATTGTAAGCCAAAATCTACCACTTAGGTGCCACATAATTAGGGTTAACGAATTAGTAAAATTACAAAATTTTAACACAAAATTCAGATTTTTATTAGCTTTCTAAAAATATAATTTTCATTTTTTAAAAATCTGTTTTACTATTTATTTTTTAATTTTTTGCTAACATATGGTATTTTAGGACAATCAATAGTACACAATCAACCCAATTTGAAAAATAGCAAAATATATCCAAAAAAATTGAAGTTTTTTATACTATTTGTTGAAGTCTTCTTCGTAGCTGTGAAAAAAAAAAAAACAATTTCGATCTAAATCTTGAAATTTATTGGCATAGACATATGTACACCATTTATTTGAAAATATCTTCACTAAATAATTAATAAAAAAAAATATAAATCAAAAAATATGAAAAATTTGACAAGACCTCAATATTCGAATCTTGAACATATATCTAAAATTTCATGGTGAAAAAATAAGTTTTCATTTAAAAACACCACCGGGGATCATTCGTTCCTCTTTTATAACATAAGAAACAACGTAAAAATAAAATTAATTAAAAAACCATATTTTTTACTATATTTTTTTAAAAAAAATATACATGTATTCTACACTCTAAACACAACATTTCGTTAGTTTGTGGAATTTCATGAATGTGTACAGTTTTGTGGCTATTACCTTTAGAAAATCAATGAAACTAAAAATTCATGTTTATAAAGGTACAAAACATACAAAAAAGTGGGACATTTTATTGTGATTTGACTCAATTTAATGGTCTTACGAAACAGAGGGAGCCCAAAGCGGAAAGGGTCAACAAAAATTTAGCGGAGTGATAAAACAATATCTCAGAAATATTGCTCAAATTTTCCGCTTCGCAGGAAAAAATGGTCTACAGGAAAGTACTTTCTTTTATAATGAGAAGTTGTACTTTGTGACATCCTTTATAGAATTTGTGCACGTTTATAATGGGCACAGACCATTCTCATATAAACGAACATTGTTTGTTTTGTAATAATTAATAATTGTATTATATTAGTACCCTCTCCTAAAAGCTTAGTTTCACTACACCCCCTCCTGAATGGTTAACTACACAGAAAAAATGATAAATCATTCAATCCATGTGTGTGTGTCTATATATAAGTATTTATATTTTTACAAAATACAGGCAGCCCAAAAAAGTGGAAACTGGATGAAAAAGAAAACAGAAAGGATGAACAAGAAAGAGATAGATCTTCACCGACCATTGTTAACTTTACAATTCCCAAGATCTCTACCATCATCGAAAATAGTAACCGTCGTCATTCTCTCTACCATGGCACGGAAGAATTACTTGCCATTAATTTCACCAATTTCCCTCCTACGGGTGCTCGAAGATGTGTTTGAAAAGTACCTTCAATTAATCAAAGGTGGTACACCAATTTATTTGCAAATTAATGGTAAACAAGTACTCTATGAAGGCTATGAGAATGGGAAACTATCCATTATAAAACAAGCTACATTTTATCTTTGTTCTTCTTTTATGATTCCAATTATGAGAACATGCATTTTCTCATTAGATACATCATTTAATATTGTTTAGCTTGGCAGGGTGAGCTCTTCCTCCCAACTCAGCCACTAGCTAAGCAAATCAGCTCATCCACCCAGCTCAGAATGTCAACTTTCCCTTTGATCTCGGTTGGTCAACTCAACCTACGCAACTCACCCGCCCATCTACGCCTACGCAACTAGACCACCCAGCTCAAAAAATAAGTAACCATGTCTAGGTCCTTCTTTGGGTTGCCTATATTTCGTAAAAATACAGATAGTTACACACACACACACACAGACATGATTCACCTGTATTGGATGATTTCTTTTTTTGTTTGTGTAGTTATACATTTTTTGAAAGGGAATGATCTTTTTGAGACTTTGAAACATGCAAGAAATAGTCATATTTAGATACATCCTTTTATAACTATGGAGGATAATACTATGCAAGTCTTACAAAATATTGAAGTGATATTCTTAAAACACATATCAATAATACAAAAGATGTAAAATATGGAATTATCTTAATACCAAGACCATAATACAAAAGAAAGAAAGCTAGATGATATTCTTCTTCTCATAATAAATCAACAGAAGAAGAGTTATAAGTATATCTGAAACTTATCTTCATTTTATTTAAACAAATTCTTCTATGAGTCATTCTTCTTTCATGATATATGTTAAATGGCATTTGCCTAATTCTACAAAAAAGTAATATTTATCTTCCATATACCTCTTCTAAACATATCTTTGTTCTTCTATGTTTTATTTAAGATAAAAAATTCCCACAATTCTTCTATCATTATTATTTGAGAATGGACATATGCCCATTCTAAACATCTACTCTCATCTTTATTTTTTCTTCTACGTTTTCTATACGAGGATGGGAATCTTCCCATTTCGAATGGGCTTGAAATGAGGATGAAGATTATTTTTTTTACAATGGGTCCACTCCTCACTTTTTCAATGGAAGACATTTTTAAAAATAATTACCTAATAAATAAATTGTGTTAAATATATTTATATATGTGAGAATGAGAATGGGCATCTCGAAATTCTAAAAATAAAAAATAGAACTACATACTATGAGCATGGGTGAATGTCATGGTAGTAAACAATATATGTTAATGATTCCTATATGAGAATGGACATCTACTGATTCTAAAAATAAACAATAGCATCCAAATTGAGACAATTATAAACAAAAGATGCAATGCTTAGTCCATCCAAAATGATTGAGTTCAATATTTCCTACCCATTCTAAAACTAAATAATAGAACTACATAAGGTTTGATTCCTCTTGAGGATATGTAGTGCAGCACTTAGCGGTGTTAGCACTTGGCTCCACCAAGGTTAGTCTGGCCAAAACGATAGTAACAATTATAAACAAAATAATAGAACTCATTTGGCTCATTTGTTTCCCCATTGACATGAATATGGATAAGGAATTGGGCCAGTGAAAATTACATTCAAAAATGTTTTCCATGCTAAGAAAAATATGTTTACCATGCTTAAAAGACAAAAATTATCTATGTTGGAAAAATACATTTCAGAATCACACTTTCAATAGGTGAAGCGATCTACAAAAGAGAAATTATTATTAAAACAAGCTCAAAATAGATTAAAAGATTCATCTTTTTTTATTTGATGAAAATTCATTCAAAATTGATATTGGTAATTTCCATGTAGCTCTTGCAAAATACCAATATAGATCACTTGATTTAGCAAGTGTCAATTTTTTTGTCCACTGTATGTTATGCAACCATGTACCTTTTCAACGGGATGTAATTTTGCTTCCTTTCAAAAAAATTACTGGTGTTATTTTTAACAAGGAGTTTGATCATGAAATTCATGACATTAAAACTCGTTTATATATTATTGATGGGCAACATACAATGGAATCCTAAAAAAATCCTTACAAATCATGATTTTCCATCTATTCGTTATATAAAAAAACTACATGAGAGTGGTAACTTCCCATGTTAAACTTAAATTTATCTCTATTCTTCTTCTAATAGTTATATAAAATAAACTACATGAGAATGGATATATATATATGAGAACTACATAAGACTTGACCCCTCTCAGGGGTATGTAGTGCAACACTTGGCTCTGCCATTTAATACAATTATTAATTACTTCAAAACAAAAAAAAAAAATTGTTTGTATGAGAATGGACTTGTACCCATTATAAGCGTGCACAACTTCTATAAAGGTTGTCACAATGCACATCTTCCCTTTCCCTTCCATGTTAAAATAAATTAAATGCAATATTTTGAAAAGTGGAGAGAGTAAAACTAGCATAAACATTTTCTTCAAATCTTGTTGAAACTGTCACAATGCACATCTTCCAACTCTATATTCTATAATACCATTCAAAATATCTATCCTTCTTCTATGTTTCCGATATATATATATATAATAAAATGAGAACTACATAAGGCTTGATCCCTCGAGAGGGTATGTAGTGCAGCACTTGGCTCTGCCAGGGATAGTCCAACCAATATGATACAATTATAAACAATTATGAATACATAAAATGTATTTTAAGGGATGTCAAATATTTTTTCCACATATGGTGTTCATACTTCAACTAGTATGGAGGTAGAAGATGTGACAGTGGATTTGGATTGGTAACATTCAGAGCCCTTGGATATTATCAAACTGAATGAAATTCCAGTTGTCATCCTTGAACATTCTTTCAAATGATCGAGATCACTGCATTTTTTGGAGCACATGATTGAGAGATGCAACTCTAATGCGTCCCCCATATTAATATTATATGGTGAGACAAATGCATTAAACAAATAATTCCTCGCTTATCTTTATGGTGGAGAATCAGAAGCAGGAGTTCATGCTCCAACAATATTATAAATGTCTAACTACGCCTCCAGGTGCATCCCCTCCACAATTTTTGAATTTTTTTTTATTATAGTCAGTATGTATACATTAATTCTTAACAATGCTTACTTTGTTCAAATATTTTTCTAAATATTTAGAGGTATTAAAATGATTGACTTCAGTATTGGTTGTAGTTGAATGTTTATAATGGGCATATGCCCATTCTCAGACAAGAAAATATTTTAATACATCTAAATATTCACTCTGTTTTAGAATGGAAAGTAGCGAATTCTCACAACCTTTGTACTGTATTGAATGGGTAGATGCCCATACTAAAGCTACATTAAACCCTTCACCATCAATTATGACAGTTGGCTCATGAACAGTTATCAAGTATTTTTTAAAATTTAATATTCTTTTTTACTTGTCAATATTAGTTTGAATTGATTTGATAAATATATATTAATTTTTATTTTTATGTGCAGATACAGTTGGAGAATATCCAAAAAATATATGTAAAGAAATAGGTAAAAATATTAAACCTTTTCATTTGTCAATATTAGTTGGAATCAATTCGATAAATATATCCTAATTTTAATTTTTATGTGGAGATATAGTTGGAGAAATTCTAGAAATTCTACAACTAACAAATATGTGTAAAGAAATAGGTAAAAGTATTTTTTGTGAAATATTATTATCATATTTGAAATACATACAAGTTAATAATGATGTTTAATAACGCTTGTCTATTTCCAAATTTCTAACTTTTGTATCTAAATAATTTTATCGAATTGCATTCTCATGGTCTACGTTGGATACAGATGCCAATGTAGAAAAACTAGTGACGAAACCGTTACACACAGTTAAAGTGAGTGTGCATCCTTTTTTTTTGTATGGAGCATGGTGAAAAATATGGAGACAGATTTATTAAATATTTGGAACAATTTAGAAAACACCAAAATTTCTATACAAATGTGAAACTACAGTTGTAGTTAATGTAATCAACAATGGAGTCCGTGAAGAAAACATTTTGGTGTCTCCAAAGGTTTCTGACAAAGACTTTAAAAATAATAAGTGGCTTATGTCATCGTTGTTTATAGAACTAATCTTGGTAGGGGTGATGGATGATGTAAGAGACATCTTAAAGGGATGTTCTCTATTTCAAACAATAGTGGAACAAATCAATATATAAAATTGTGTTTATTACATTTTTCTAGTTCTTTTTCCCATTTTCCATTTGAAGTGATGTTATTGATGGTTATTAGTATATAGTTCTCAAAATGTGTTTATTACAATTTTTTAGTTCTTCTTCACATTTCATCCAAATGATGTGATTAGTATATAATGCTCAAATCTAGCTTTGACATGTTTATACGAAGATCTCATTTTCCATGAAAAGAAGTTATTGGTTTTGGGGGTGGAAATTTGAATGCATTATAGAAAAGAATTCACACTTATGTACATGGTTAAATCATGTGGGTTCACACCCAAATTTACATCAGTCCTCGGAAAAATTTAAAAAAACAATTACTGAACTTGATTGAGTTTATATAGATAAATTTAGTTTCTTTTTCTCTTTTCTCATAAAAATTCATTAATATTGAATTTATTACCATCATTTTATGCAAAAAAAATTATGACTTGTATTATCTCATAACAACACATTTCCATGATTACTAAGCTTGATTGAGTTTACTTGTTACTATTATGTTGATTAATAAATATAAATTAATTGAATTGTTTTTTGTAGTCCATCTCATAACAATATATTAAAATTGGTCTTTTTATATAGACTATCTCTTAACAATTCATTTATTATCATCATTTTATGTTGTAAATATTTCATAACACATTTCCTACCTTCATTCTATGCAAATAAATCCACATTATAATTAAACATTTGTCACACAAATATATATGATCAAAATATGTAAAATATACAACATTCAAATGTGCACTACCCCATAGTTAAGAAAAATTACATCTAAATTTTTATTACTTTCTATATTGAGTTTACTTTTCTTCTATGATTCTTATATGAGATTGGGCATATGCCCACTCAATATAAGATAAGAAAAAGTTTGTTTATATGAGAATGGACATATGCCCATTCAATACAAGATAAAAATGTTTGTTTGTATGAGAATGAACAGTATACGTATTTCTTATTCATTGCAATGTTATAAATGTATTAATTATTCCAATAATTTTTTCTTTACATTACTAAAAAATTGTAAACCCCTAAAATGAAAATCCCTCATACATGATATATAATTCCAAAAAATCCTTTTTTGGATTCCAATAATAGCCAAATCAAATTCCAAAAATCCCCTCTTTGGATTCTAATAATAGCCAAATCAAATTCAAATATTTGGTATAAGAAAAACCAATTTAGTTGATTTTAGTATTTAATTTAGATTGTAAAATTTCCAAATTTAACAAAATTATGGTTTACAGAAGATTTCATATGAAGGTCAAATCAACAGAGGATCATGTATTAGAATTAGAACTTGAAGAGAATGAGCCAATTCACCTCTCATGTTTTTCACCAGCCCCAAGGTTTCCCACCTTCCACAACCACTCCTACTCTTCCTGTGCATGATGCACCATCTCACCATGAGCAGCAAATGATAGTCACATTATTTTTTATCCTGAAAAAGATGATATGTTTCCCTATATGAAGGAAGTGATCACAAAATAAGATCATATAGTCAAGCAGGTGACAGTCACTAATTTTTCAGTGATATCATCATTGACCAAGGGGAAGAAGAAAAATTTTACTTAAGCGGATTCACACTTTTTTAGTGGTACCATGGGAAATCAGTATGTATAATTAGTCATTCTGATGGTAATCAATCCTATTGAAGAGATGACACCATCCAACTAAGAAATGAACACCATTCCCATAGGCCTAGCCACTCATGAAGGAGATGCACAAATGTTCCAAGAGTCTTCCACTCGCCTCCTCGTGAGGAATCAAGAGTATAAGGTGAAAATTGACTAGTTGGAAGACCAATTACAAACACTCTCCTCGTATGTGCAACACTTAACGTACCTAAATACTTCATCATCGCTTCCAATTGAAGAAGGTACCCCAATCAGTAATTTTGATGGGGAGTCCATTAAGAAGGTGTAGGCCTTCACCATACAGGGACAAGAAAATGACAAATAGATGAGCATGATCATAAAGAAATAAAAAGTAATGATTCCAGAGTTGATATAACTATACAAGTACATGTGCGCCACTGCAAACAAGGTACAAATGATAAGGGAAGGATTGTAAAAACAAAAACAACATTAGGACCAAGTTCCTCCACTAGTGATGGAGATGGTAGATGCTCACTCTCAAGTGTTGGTGATTAAAAAAGTATTCAATTATCCATCTGAGGACTTGTCACATGTGTGGGAGAGAACCCTTTCCTCTCGATAAAAAATGTTGAATTAGGCCATGAATGAGCTGGACTCAAATGAGGAGTGTTCCTTCAAGATGCAAGACAATGTCAACATCAGAGAAAAAAAACTTGGAGTGCCCTCCCTTGATGAGAGAACTACTGTAGATGAGTTGTTGAGGCCATTTGAGGAGTATGTTCATAAAAAGGATGGGGGCCCCTTTTCCTTCAACAAAAATACATTAGAGTCTCTATCTAAGATCAGAGCCACAATTTTGAACATTGCAAAGAAACATCCATTGTGGTTCATGAAGAGAAAAAACATAAATGATATCTCATATGGTTGGCTTGAGTCTTTGAGTTGTGTCTGCATTCCTCAAGTGGAGAAGGTAGAAACTTCTGTATCTTGGTACAGTAAAGAGTTCAAGGGAGTGGAAATATTTCCAGTGGATCTTGGAAAGGATCAATCAGGTGGTAAGGTAGAATCAGAAGAAGTAACATCTTTATCAGCATAGTTCTCTCTACTTCTCTCTCTTTCTCTCTCTTCTCTTCCCTCTCTCCCCCTTCTCCTCCATGTTCTTTTCCTTCATTAAGGGGGTTGTAATTTTTCATTTTTTCTTATTCCTATTTTTTCTTATTCATTCAAATGTGACTTTAGCTTGTAATGTAATAAGTCACCCTTAATTAATAAAAGGGGGCTTAATTTTATCTCTAGGAATATGAAAATTCACATGTTGTAATGGGACAAATAGAAATTCATGTGTTCGGTAGGAGAAGAGTCATTCTCAATTATATAAAATGTGATGGCACCCTCATTCTTAAGGGTTTTCAATTTTGTATGCTCAAAGAGAGATTGCTACTTGAAGTGAAGCAAAAGAGATAGCAAAATTTCTTCTATTCTCCTCCTCTATATTCTTCTATTTTCTCACTATTTATAAATTTTTCAAAACATCAATGAATAAGAAAGAGTTTATTTCCTTTTTTAATGAGAGAATTACTGGAACTTTGTGTTCCTAATTCTACCTTGTCTTGATGCAAGTAATAAATTTCTTTTCTTTCTATATATATGTTTGTTGAAGTACTCTGATTAATGTAAGTAATCTATTTTTTTACTTGAGATATTAATCTCCCCTTCCTTATTCACACTCCCTTTCCTACCTCCTCATCAAATTCCCCCCTTGCAAGAAATTGCAATCCTTTTCCATGGGTTCAATAGAGTATTCATGTTGGATCCGCGGCCTTTAGGACACCACATATTTTAGTTTCATGCATGCATTATTAATGGAATTACACCATTTAAGAAGAGGGACCTAGAATCTCAGAGTATTGGTGGGTATCCACAAATTTGTCTACCCAAAAAATTTTCTCACCAATAGTTTTTGGTACCCATCGTGGGGAAGACTTGGGAAATTTTGCACCCAAAATACAAATCACGAGAAAATACAAAAAAAAAATCTTAAAAAATTATAAAAAATG
This sequence comes from Taxus chinensis, assembly GCA_019776745.2. NCBI lineage: Eukaryota > Viridiplantae > Streptophyta > Pinopsida > Cupressales > Taxaceae > Taxus > Taxus chinensis. The sequence goes on from CM034147.1 coordinate 336,830,829, forward strand.
GAATTTAAAGAGCCACAGATCCTTATGTCTCATATCCATGGATATTCATGGTAACCTTCCTCCCCAAAGACTTGAATTACTTTTCCACATTCAAGAATATCTTGTATCCAACTTGAGGGAAGATTTCTAGAACAACAGAGAGAATTTTTCACGCTACTTTATAGCTACCAGTGTGTTTGATACAGAATAGCAACATGTGGAAGAAAGAGAAAAAGTGATACAATCCCAGCTGCAATAAAGAAGAACCTAAGTTAATATCAAGTGTACAAGCTAGCTGATTGCAGATACACCGGGTCATAGAGATAAGAAGGATATCTTGATCCAATTTTTGAAGAGCTACAAAGAAGGTAAGAAATAGTAATAATTTCAAGGCACTCCCCTCGTCCAAAAATTACTCCCACTAGTGGTTCAATTTTTTTCAACCCCTCAGACATAGATTATTCTAACCTCAGTGAAGATTTCAAATTTTTTTACTAAAATAGAAACTAAAGTAGAAGCCAAAGAAAAAGTACTCATAGAATTTGAAGAAAGCAAGAGCTAGAGCATGAGCAGAAGAAAGATTCACAGAAATAATAGAAGTAATAGCAAGGGCCAAAGTGGAATCTAAAGCCATAATTTTTTACAAAGAGATACCACAACCTATTGTGTCATGGGGCAAGAACACAAGACCACTTTCAATCACATAACCACTTCATGAGTTACCATGAGATTTAAGAACAAAAATTCCCAAAATCATAGGAGATGGCTCACAACTCCTAGAAGAACATGTGGCAGCCTTCATCATCGCCTGTGGTGTGCTAGGATTTGAACAAGAATATCTATCTGTCATATTGTTTGTGGATTTGTTGCAAGAAAAAGAAACGAAATGCTTCTACCTCCTACCGGATAGATCAATCACCTACTGGGATGATACAAAATTTGTTTTGAAGACAGATTCAAATCTATTGAATACTGTCGTGACCTCTTGGTTCAATTAGTGCACATGAAGAAAGAATCCAACAAAGGTATGATACATTTTTTAGCTAGATATAATAGATTGATCAAGAGGATACCTATTGAATATATTACTTTAGATGAATCCATCAAGAGATTCTTCATAAATTCCCAGTTACCCAAATTTGGGATTTTTCTTAGAATTTCTCAGCCTAGGACTTTGAAGGAATCTCAAGACTATGCCATCGAGATGGAGGATGATCTGATTTTTTCTATCAAGGTAAAGAATCCCAATGGTGAGTAAAAGGGTCAAAGTTATAGCTCCACTACCACATAGCCTATGATTCAAAAGATGGTCAATGATATAATTTCTCTCAATAAGAAACTTGCTCAAAGAACCACGAGAAATGTGCCAAAGAAGACCAATCTCCCAAATAGGACAAGGATAACTCTGCCTCCTCACAGACTTTCCTGTGAGGCACCACCAATAAAACCTGTGATGTGAAAGAACTAGAAAAAGAATAAATTGAAGAGCTAGAAGAAGAATAAAATAAAGATGACAACATTCTTGAGATTTAAGAAGTAAAGGGTGATACTCAGAATGGTCTCATCGAATACCACTCAGAAATTGAAGATGATCATGATCATGATGTTGATCATGATCATGATGAAGAGGTACCAAGCTTCACATGTGTTGTGTTTACCTGCTCCCAGTATCAGAAGGGAGATTCCTCCTTGGAGGCCACTGTAAAGAATAAAAAGGAGGATTGTCCTATGGTAGTCCCACAAAACAAAATAATCAGTAAAGGATCTCCACTTCTATCATTAATGGAGTTAGTGTTATCACTAAATCATAACACCCAAAGGTTTGCACAAGTGTGTGTGCTTGAGATCACAGTGTGATTGGATAACATGGGTATTATCTCCAAGTTGTGGGAGTTTCTACTTGAGATAGACCTCTAGAGAAAGTTGGTTCTTTCTCCTAAACTACCTACCACAATCTACTTTAATGCAGGAAAAACTATCTAATCCTAATCTAACCTTCCAAGGGACCAGGGAGAGAGAGTGCATGAAAAAAATTCCTACACTAAAGTGGTGATACACCAGAAAAGGAGGGTGTGGGAATAGTATCCAATGTGTGAAAAAACAAAAGCAGAGTGGATACTAGAAGGGGTGATAACAATCCTCCACAATCTAGCAACTACATTCACAACAATATTTCATTCACACAATGATAATGAATCCCTGTAAAGTATAATGTACACACAATATATTTGTAATAAGTTTGAAAGGGAAAGAAGAATGCAAACAAACACAACATGGGAAGAAGTATCCACAAACTTGTATCTATTGCTTCATTGATATGCACAATCCAATCTATTATAGAATAAGGGCCTAGATCACCATGTAAGGAGACCACTACAAGGTATTGCAGCACATTGGCTTCAAAAAATAATTTTTACAAAGTTTTGCTACTCAAAACTATCTCCCTTTACAATAAGCCCAACACTCCAATTTATAGAAATCTAAGAAGAGAGAAAGAGAGGGAAAATGAAAATCTCGAAATCTATCCTTAAATAACCTACAATATGTATTAAATGGAGTGAAATTATGTTATGTTTCTTGAAAAAGGTCCCCCATACTGCCCCATAACTTGCAACAATGAAATATGTCAGCCCATGCTTCATTAATGCATCTCAGCTACCAAATAAAATCATTATTCTGAACTAGGAACATTTTCTATGAAATATCAATCAATTACTCACCAAATTATTGATTTCTTGATTCATGTTCATTTTTATTGGAACCATTATTCCAACGGTACCAATTTTGTGCATTTTCGTTGAGAAATACAAAAGTTATGGCCTTCTGAGTGCGGGCAGCTATTTTGGGTCTGCCAAACATTTATGTCATTTAATGGGAATGAGCATTTGATTGACTGGGGCTGAATATTTTTTCTTTATTTTCATATACCTACCCTTATTAAAAATTAAAAAATCTATTTTTTTGGCGTAAAGGACGTCGTGCCCATTCCAGAAAGTCAAATTTCATGAAAATCGGAGCTCGAGGTCAAACGTTATGGCCGTTTGAAGTTCGGGAGGGTCAAACATTGAATTTTCCTTTACATGTGGCTATTTTGACTATTTCAAGTCCTGGTGTCCCAAATTTCCCTTGTGTGACTTGGGCCGAAAACATCCGCTTCATGCACATCACACTTGACCCACTTTTCAAATCAAAAAAATCAGTTTTTGGTGTCCTGCTTGTCCCAACGTTGACCGGGCCATGAGGTCCGTTGACCTCTGCATTTGTCACATCTCCTTTGTAGTCGGCTATTTCAGATATTACAATTCTTGGTGTTCTGGATGTCCCAACTATCCCATAGATAGTGTGGGACATTTTGACCCGACTTTGCCTATTTTCTCATAGTGCGGCGATTTTGGCCTTTCAACAAACTCGTGTCCTGCTGTCCCGCAGACTATCCGGGTCGTGAATACCCAGCTTTGTCGATTCCCTCTACCTGTGGTGTTTTCAGTTATGTGGGTCCCAGTTTTCCTGACGTCCTAGGGACCATCCAAGACAAAAATACCTGATTTTTCCGCAATACACTAAAAGAGCCATTTTTTGGAATTTTTCCATTTTGTCTGACTCCTTGAATTTTTTCCTTAGATGGAGGGTTAGACAAAAGCCAAAGGGACCTTCAAAACCTAATTTTTTTCATTTTACCATTTGTGTTTGCTTGAGCTTGAGGAAATTATGCAAGCTATCTAAATTACCTTGAGGGGTGAATTTGGGATAACAATCAACAAAGGAGAAACCAAACCTGATAGTGAGCAAGAATACAACTATCATGGTAAGTAAGTTCTCTAGTATTTCCCCTAGCTCAAAAAATACCCCTAAAGTTAATCCTTCACCCAAATTCAGTCCTGCAAAGCCTTCTAATGCTCAACCAAATTCAACCACTCCTTTCGAACCTGCTACCTCATCCATCAAAAATACTCAAGCTTCCAAGGTAACACCTTCTCCATAATGTAAAACCTCTATTAATCCCATAACATCAAGTTCATCTTCCTTCGCTCCATTTGATATCATCTATCATACAAACAAAACCAAAGTTCAAATTTACAAACCCACCTGGAGCATTTTGAGGGTCTAATCAACTTCATCAAGGGTTGTAGCTTAAATCCTAACACTCCAAACCCTAATCTTAAGGGTCTACCGTTAACACCACCTACATATCCTTCACAAAACATGTTGGCACTTAGTACATCCAAAACCAATAAGGTGGAACCCTTATACCTATCCCTCCTAATCAAAGGCTACTAGTTACACAATTATATCATAGACTCTAAAGCCTCTGATAATGTCATGCCCATCAAGGTAGTGAATTACTTAGGACTTACTCTGATCTAACATGTGCAAATCGCTCGTATTACTCTATGGAATCTAAGAAAGTGTCATTGGTGGGAAGGATCAAAGATGCATAAGTGGCCTTGGCGGGCTTCCCAGACAAAAAGGTGTTGTTCATAATCTTGGTGGCAGGCATCCCAACTTCCTTTGGTATATTGTTGAGTAGAAGTTTCTACAAAGACCAGGGTGATAAAATTTGAATGAATTATTCCTCTATGACCATTCCAGTAAAGGGGAAATGAAGAAATTTTTTCCAGTGTGCAAAATGAAGTATACAATCCAGAAGGTAGAAGATCCAAGAGAAAATATCTTGTTCTAAGACATTATGATGGGGAACTACTTCCTCACCTCTGAAAGGTATGAAAACTTTCCTCACCTCACTAAAGGTGAAGAAGAACGGATATGGACCATGGAATTTTATGGAATCCATTCAAGTGCATGGTCTAGAGTTGGCATTTTCCTGACATCTCCCTCAAGTGAACTCTTCCCATTTGCATACAAGCTGGAATTTTAAAATGCTAAAAACATTGTAGAGTACGAGGCTCTCCTCCTCTGAATGGATGTCACTGAGTCCATGGGTATCAAAAATATCAAGTGTCTTGGAGATGCTAAAGTAATAGGCAATCAAGTGAGAGACCATTATCAAGTCAAAAACCCAAGACTCAAGCACTATAGAAACAGATTTTGGAATTACATTGAATATTTTTATGTTTTCTCCATTCAAGCCATTCCTTGTGAGAAGAATGAAAATGTCAACTCACTCATAGTCTCAGCTTCATTAGTGACTCCTCACCCATCCTTTGATAAGGACAAGATGAATTTAGAAATGGTTTTCAAACCAAGTGTACTAGACAATGCAAACCATTGGTAAGTATTCAACGATGACAGTAAACTTCTCTATTTTTTGGAACAAATAGACCACTTCAGTAGTCTCTACTACAAGGGAAGTGAAAATCCTCATCAAGAATTAGTAAAAGGAGATGAAAAAGAAGGAATTGAAGGAGTTGACTCAGAGGTAGTAATCAAATTTAAAGGGAACAAGATTCCAAAGGGCCTAGTGTTACTGGAGAATCTGTTCAACAAACATGACATGTTCATCAAGGAAAGAACAAAACATTTGTCACAGTGCATAACTGAGTTTGAGAAAGAAAACATTGGCACTAAAGAGCAGCCTAGAATGGTGAATATTGGAAAGTGTTATGCACATGAAGAAAAAATAAGGTTCATCTCACTATTGAAAAAATATTTTGATGTCTTGGCCTCTTTCTACAATGAAATCAAATCTTTTCATCCTAAGGAAATACACCACTCCAGTCCATTAAATCCTGAATCCAAACCTTTTAGGAAAAAGAAAAGAACCTAAAATCTGAAAAATAGAAGATACCATTAAGGAGGGCCTATTGAAGATGCTAAATGTAAGAATCATGTTTCCTATCCACCACTCCACATGGGTAGTGAACATCATGTCGGTGTAAAATAAAAATGGGGAGATAAGAATTTTTGTGGACTTTCACAACTTGAACTAGGCCTCTCTAAAAGACAACTACCCACTCCCAATCATGGATCATATCTAACAAACAGTCATAGGGTCTGAAATTCTCTCATTGCTTGATGGATTCTCGGGGTATAATTAGATTGAAGTATCAAAAGAGGATAGACCTAAGACAACCTTCACAACACCTTGGGGAATTTTTGCATACATCAAAATACCTTTCAGTTTGATCAATTTGGGATAAACCTTCTTAAGGGAAATGTACCTGTTAGTACGGAATCACAGTACCCTTGAGTTTCTGCAACTCGATGGGTTGAGACTCTCAGTGCGATTGCATAACATGGAGATTTTCCCAAGTGTGGGACCTTGCGAAATCGGAAAAGCTCTCCGGATGAAGGTCGGTTCCTATTCCTTTGTTCAAATGCACACGAAGAAAAAAAATGCAGAGGGTTTACTCAAAATCTAATCTAACTTGCCAAGGAGACAGGGTAAGAAGATGCATAAAAATAAACCTAAACTAATAAAGGTGATGCACTGAGGAATGAAGAACACCTATCTTTCCAATAAACACAAACCATTAAAATGTAATGCAAGATCATGCACAAATAAAAAAAATTGCAATGAAAGATCAAGAGGATGCAAATGAACACAGAGAGGGTTGAGAATCATCCACAGACATGCATTAATTGCTCCAAAGATTGATACAATACACTAAAAAATGCCAAGAGGAAAATTTGCATTATAGTTTTAAATGGGAGGTTTGAACTCCATAAATTCACCTGCCAAAGAGAAGAAGGGAGGGGAAAAACAAGAATGTCCAACGCTTAGAAAGAAGCCCCTCCTTACAATTTATAGGAATAATGAGAGAGGGAAGAGAGAGGAAATAAAAATCTACCCCAACCACCTCTAGGTTGCATTTAATTCATCTCATTATGGTGGTAGGTTATAACCCTAGCAAACTTAAAAGCGGCGAACTGTATTTTGCATTAAAGCTGGTTGTTGAAACGTCATTTTTGGCCATTACCACATGACAGAGATGTTTCTTGATCTTCTCTCTCCAAATTGAACCAAAATGCAAGATTTACACCAGAATCATGTAAAGAATTTCACCAGCTTTCCATTGATATAAAGAACGCAAAAAACCGAGCTCTGGATCGAAAGATATGGCGATTTGAAGATTTAAGGCAAAAACAGGCCAAAATCGGATCGGCGGGCAAAAAGTTTGAATTTTTACCCATTTGGTCTTTGGAAAAATTTTCAAATTTTCCCCACACTCCACCACTCTAGGTGCCATGTGGCACGTTCTAATTGGCCGTAGGATAATCCTACTCCATTTTACTTTGTTTTTTGCCTTTGGAAAACTTTTCAAAATTTTCCCGCCAGGCCGATGAGGTGAAGACACGTGGTGGACGCTGATTAGACGCGGGAACTCTGTGAGAATTTCCTCTTTTACGTAAACAATTTGGAAAAAATTCTAATTTCCCCCCGCACTCCGCCCTCCTGAGCCCTTGTGACACGTGGCATGACCTGATTCGTTGGCCGGGGCAGCGGACCAAAACACTCCTTTTGGATTTTTGGTGAAACACTTAGCCAAATTTCCAACTTTTCCTCCGCCCTCCACTCTTCCGGCTTCCTTGTCTCTTTAGTGGTATTTTCACCTTTTCACGTCTCATGCATCCCGCGCGTACCTTTGTCCCAACTGTCCCAGACTTCCTGGTACGAATATCTCCGAACCGCCCGAAATGGACTATCTTTCAGCAAACCGGTTGATTCGCATCCCGCGCGTACTTTTGTCCCGGCTGTCCCAAACCGCGTGAAACAGACTTAGGTGATTTTCCTTGCTTTTGGCTGATTCGGCTTTTCATGTCCCTTGCATACCTCACGTACTTTTTTTCTAACTGTCCTGAACTGTCTTTCAAAAAACCGGCCGATTCGCGTCCCACGCGTACTTTTGTCCCAAACCGCGCGAAATAGACTTAGGCAATTTTCCTTACTTTCAGCTGATTCAGATTTTTGCGTCCTTCGTGTCCCGACGTTCCAACTATCCCGCAGATTTCCTGGGACTAAAATTTCTGACTTAGCTGATTTTCTTTGTTTTTTGGCCCCAAGCTTGGTACGAAGAACCTCAGTATGACCCGAACTGGTTTAAAACAATCCTGCAACCTTATTTTTTGCATCTTTTCCATTTTTTCTAACTCGTTGGGGTTTCTTCTCTGATGGGGGAGTTAGAAAAAGGCTGAGGGGACCCCGAAAAACATGATTTTGGGCCTCGAATCAATCTTACTTGCTCGGGACTGAATAATTTGATGTATGTTATCAAAATTACCTTGAGGGGTGAATTTTGGATAACAGGACCTAGCATTAAAAGACCTCAAGCATTTTATTAAAATCTGTATGGATGATCTCATAGTCTTCTCAAAGAGGCAAGGATACCATGTACACCACCTTGAACAAGTACTTATCAGATTTCAACAACATGGGATATCCTTGAATCCCAAGAAGTGCATCTTCAGGGTTACTAAAGGAAAACTCCTTGGGCACATTGTAAACAAGGAGGGAGAAAATATTAACCTGGAAAGAATAAAATCCATCCAAGAACTATCATTTATGATAAGAAAAAAGGGAGTACATTCCTTCTTTGGAAAATTCAACTTCCTCTAGCGCTTCATCTTAGACTTCGCCAAGTTGACTAATCACATCACTATCATGATGAAGCCACAAGCTAACTTCAAATAAAACGAGGAGGGAAAAATGGAATTCTAAGTGATCAAAGAAGTAATGGAAAAGGATCCCACCTTGGTGTGCCCATATTTTGATAAGGAATTCATCTTGTATTGTTATGCTTCAGAGCACAAAATATTGGCCACAGGGTTCATTTTAGGAAGGTCCCTCTAAAAAATTAGTTTAGAAATTTTGACAAATCTCAAATATCAACTTTCAAATCGTTGGCAAATTTCTAAAATAATGTTTTGTGGGAAAGGTTATTTCACAAAGAGAAATTTTCCCTGGTATCGCAAAGTAGGTCGGGAAGGTTAGTATGCGGGTTGGGTGGAAAGGTTGGTCGGGTGGGTTGGATGGTTGAAAATTGAGGTGTTGGGCGAATAAGGGTTGGATGGATAAGGGTTGGATGGGTAGGTTGGATAGAAAAGGGTTAGATGGGAAGGTTGGATGGATAAGGTTTGTATGAATGGGTTGGATGACTATGGGGTTGGATAGGTCGATTGGACAGTTAAGGGGTTGGATGAGTAAGGGGTTGGATGAGTGGGTTGGACGGGCAGGTTGGACGGCTAAGGTTTTGATGGTAAAGGGTTCGACATGTATGAGGTTGAACGGGTGGGTTGGACAGGTAAGGGTTAGAGAGGTGGGTTGGGTGGGCATGGAGTTAGACGAGATGGTTGATCAGTTGAAGGGTTGGACGACTAAGAGTTAGATGGTCAAGGGTTAGATGGGTGGGTAGGATGGTTGGGATTTGGACGGCTTAGGGTTGGATGGGTGGGATGGATGGTTAAAGGCATTGGATGGTAGAGGGGTTGGACGGCTAAGGGTTGGGTGGGTGGGTTGGACGGTTGATGGGTTAGATGGTTAAGGAGTTGGATGGAAAAGGGTTAGATGGTGGGTTATCTAATGGTTAGACGACTAAGTTTTGGATGGGTTCATTAATTATGGGTTAGGTAGCCACCTTGGCAAGCCAACACTTTTCATCCACGTGTCCTTTGACCCATTTAGAACCCTATAAATACCCCTATAAGGTTCATTTCTTCACTTTTCTATGAAAATTTCCAGTGCTCTAAGCTCTCCAATTTTTAAATTTCTTCCAAATTTCAACAATGGAAAGCACCACATCTACTCCTATACCCAAATTCCAATACAAAAACCTCATGTGCCCACAGATTGTAGCCCTTATGTAAGCAAAAGATGCACAAAAGGATTGGCTCAAAAAATCAAAATTTATCGGGCTTGTGGACATGCCCCAATTCGATACTGATACTTCAGTGCTTGATTACCTTCTCGCCTCTTACAACAAGAATGATGGAAAAAATTTCATTCTCTTGGTGCATCCGAGACATTGTCAAATTTCATTCACAATTGACCCCATAGACGTACATCAGTTAACTAGGTTACCATTCGAAAATAAATCACCTGTTACTACAAATCTTGTCCTCACAGATGAAGAAAAAAAGTGTTTGGAGTCACATTACAGTGTGCAGGTTGATGGTAAGTTTATTATTTTAAAATTCTTTTTCTCTTAAAATTTTTCCACCACCCAATCCTCTAACACTTTTTCTGTTATTACAGCTTCTCTTAATCATTCATCATGAGGCCTACTTCTTCAAGGTATTACAAACCAATTATTTCTTGTAGTTGCATCACTTTTTCAGGCCAAGATTGTATTACAGGGAAGATCTGTAGACATTCTGTATTGGGCAGTTCAATGTTTATTACAGACACTAGCAGGTCAGCAATTTGATTGGTACACATATTTATCCAATTGAATAAAAATAGATGTCTTCTGTTCCCGCAATGCCAATCAATCTGAAAAATCCAAGACTGTATTCTCTTATTGAAATTTTATTATTGCTTTCTATCAGGAATCATTCTATGAATTTCAGAAAGCTAAAATTCCAACTGCAATCAATGATAAAATGATTGGTCTAACTCTTGAAGAACAATAAGTAATTGTTAATTTTATAGTTTTCTTGTTATAACAATTTCAAATTCTATATTTTTAAATAAAATAATAATTGTAATATTTTCTATTACAGAGAAGAATTATTGTTTCAATAACTCATAAGGAGGCAATTTCTCGAGGAAAATCCCAACAGAGGTCTCTGTTGATTCTGACATGGATTCAGCAGAATCAACACCAGTAAGACCTCCTCATCAAAAGTGACCTAGGGGGTTTCTATGTGCATCATGCCTACCATCACATTTAACTACAAGTATGAAGTTTTCTATTGATATAATTAACTAATTCAAACTAATATAGATTATGTAGGTAGTATTGTATTTTAATATTTCTATTATTCTTTTTTACATTTATTGTATTCAGAAACTACTAAAATGGGTGATGATGATCAAACTCATTCTGATGCACAAGATCAAAATGTTACGCTTGTGTCTCCAAATGTGCAAGGTAAATTGTAATATTTAATATTTAGCGTGTTTTATTACGTTACTACTTTTAAGAATTTACAAGGTATAACCATATAATGGCTTCTAACAATTTATTGTTTGCATCTTGCAGGTAATATATCTTCTGAGAACATTCCACTTGTAAGGAGGCCACCAATACCGCTAACATGTTCATTCCAAACAAAAAGAAGATCTCTAGGAAAGAATATAAGGTTTCTTGTAGAATCATCTACAATAGTTCATCCTGCAACAATAGAATTTCTTGGACTCTTGCTAGGAGGTGTTTTAAGTGTAATGGCCTCACATCTTTTCAACAACATCACCCTTGACGAGGAGTATTTGGGCTTTGATATTGGCGATGCTGACAAGGGAAAATATTTTGACACTCATGATATGATTCAATCTACTCCGCCTCAACCACAACAACAACAAAATGTGTATGATGTACAGGACAGTGACTCTCCTCCTCCATCAAACACTCCACAAACAGATGATGAAAAGACACATTTTATATTAGAAAATATGATATTAGATAGTATGGGGGCAACAATTCAAGAGGTTGTAATGTCTTATGTGGATTTGGTGGGGTCTTGGGAGAGGAGAGAAATTTTTTTGATAAAATAAATAAATACAAGATACCATAATCACACTCAAAGGCATTCATTGTTCACTGTCGTAGAGAGCCAACTGGCAAGATAGGATGTTTTGCTAAATAAAGCTCATTCAGGGAAAATTTCCTATACTAATAATTACAACGATGAAATTATAGACATAATGTTAAACAGGTTGGAGAATATGAATGTTGAAGCGTAGGCTTACTACAACAAATGGGAAAAAGACAAGACAAGTGTTTTAATAGCAAATGCTGAAAAATAAAAACTTGTGGTGAGTGGGCTTTATGTTTTACATGCAAAATCCTAATATTATAAGCATTGTAATATATTTGTATACCTTATCTAATAAACTAAAAAAAAAAAATTCTGTTTTGCAAGAAAAATATGAAAATTTAAAGAAAGAAGCAACTATTTTTGAAGCACATTTAAAGAATGCCCACAAAATCCTGAATTCATTTGTATAGTTGAAGGAAAAAATGATAGTAATAAATAAACAAAATAATACATTGAGAAGAATAATCAAGGAGCATAATATGGATCTAGAAGTCTTACTGAAGGAAAATACATATGCAGATGCAACACTTTTGACAGCAGGGGACGTAGCAAGGGAGGAACTCAATATTCTTGAAAATATCAATATTGTTGCATGAGATTTGCAGGCAACAGGAGTTATAGCAGATAACTCTTTACAGACATAGCAGATTCCTCCACCTCTAATGCAAGAAAAAGATCAAGCTTCTTTTGCTACATAAGAAATTCAATATGTTAGTGAAGTCCACCATGTGATAGGTGTGTTGTCACAATTCTGACACAGGCATAGGAATTAAAAGATAGTGGCCGTCCAATTTTTTTATTTTTATTCCATGAGGCAGATGTAAGGAAAACTATGATTCAAAATCATAGGCAAAAAAGAGGATGACCTCGTAATTTATCCTTATATGACAGAACTTGTCTGGAATATTTGACAATATGTTAGTGAAGTTCACCATGTGACAAGTATGTTGTTAGAATTTCGACACTAGCGTAGGAATTAAAAGATAGTGGCCAGCCAATTTTTTTGTTTTTATTCTATGAGGCAGATGTAAGGAAAAATATGATTCAGAATCATAGGCAAAAAAGAGGATGACCTCGTAATGTGTCCTTATATGACAAAACTTTTCCAGAAGCTTTGAAATGTATTGACAACCCCCTTTTTGTAATTGCATTGGCCGACAATGCTTTATGAATTTGTACTTTTCTTCATAAAGTAATCTACCACATGAGAGAACCATTTCAACAGTACTTTGGGAATTGAATTATAACTATATATTGTTATTCGATTTCTACATAAAACAAATGATGTTTCTGTCTCTTTGTTTATGTAAATGTTGCTTAAATTTACTTGATTTTTTTGTTTAAAATATTTGCGTTTTTGATTTCTTGTAGATGTAAAATAACTCAATTAACATATATAAAAGACAGATATTTTCTTATTTCAATTTAAAAACCAAATATAACAAACAAATATTTAATATTACATTAATTGAAAGTTGTAATATCTGTATGAAATACATCAATAGTTATAATTTATTACATTAAATTATTGTAATGAAATCAATGTGAATTGAAACAGTCCCGGATCAACACTTTCATTCGTGTCCTAGAAATCAACTGTAGCATGATTTGTGGATGTGTCTCCATCCCCTGGGTCAAGCAGAATGTTACTAACTCCTCTTCTTTCTGCTAGTGAATTCCATAATGTGAGTGCTCTATCATAAGGGAAAGACTCCACTAAGTAACGTGATACATAAAACCTCAAATGTCTTTCTAGATTCTTGTCTAATATGTTTCGAACTTTCAATTTTAAAAAGGATAGTGCACTGAAAACCCTCTCATCTTCCACATAACCTAGAATCATAGTTTGACAGAGTTCATACAACTTAATATACTCACTCAAATCTTCACTTAGAATACTACTGGAATAAATATCCTTCCAAATCCTTTTGATGGCACCATAATCCTGTGGGTTTTGTAGAATTTGAACTTGTCTTATCATAGTATTAGAAAAATCCATTGACTGGGAACTAAGTATTTTTCTTTTTAAAATACCTTCTATAGAAACTCCATTTATCTCTTCAGTCTTAGAGAAATGGTCAGTTAGAACACTCATGTTTTTGACAAATAAAGGATTGATAGATGTATAAGGTTTGACCTAGACAAATTCCAAAACTATGGATTTACAACTCTCGTTGCTTCAAGAATTTTATCATTTTTGAATCTTTCCTCGGATCTCTTTAGCTAATGATTCAGAGATCTTTCTCAACTTATTCCTAGTTTCCATTAATACTGCATCATATAAATTCCGTGTCACTTTTACTTCTTCTATTTCCAAGATAGACATATCAACTCTTTTTTGGAATGTATGAAGTGGAATCTCCTTTCCATGTGTTGTAATACACAGATGATCATGTATATTGTATTTTAAGAAGCACCTGGGATTTTTCAAATGTGTCAATGCATTCCAGTTTTCAAAAGCAGCACCCTGAAAACTCCCATCAGAAATATATAAACTTTCGAGACTCCAGCACACACATCTTCTAAGTCTTATGAAGTCTATTATGTAGAAATAATGATCCTGTACATGTTTCCTTAAGATATTAAGCTCCCTCAACATGGGAAAAATACCACAGAGTGTGATTAAAGTTTCTATGTCTATTAGATGACACAATAGATCTTTAGCTTTATCTACATCCCTATGGTATTTATACATAAATCTTGTCATTGAAGGATATTCATCAAATATTCTACAGGTAGGTTCATACATAGATATCCATCTAGTATCTACATCTTTGAGAAGATTTTTTCCCTCTGTCAGTCCAATTGCAAATTTTTGAAATTCCAAAAATCTCTTTGGACTGCTAGAATAATAAGCATGCAACTCACGTATCAATTCCTCCACTCTAGCTACATTTTCAAATGTGCTCACAATTTTGTAAGCCAAATTCATTATGTGAGCCATACAATGGACAACAACCATATACGGAGCAACAATTGTTTGAATTCTAACGCAGAGACCATTTTTGTCTCCCTGCATTATAGTTGCACCATCGGTTCCGACACAAACTAATTTTTTTGCAATGGCAAATTCATCCATTCCGGAGACATCCTTCAGATTTGAGACCACCAATTTATAAATATTTTCAGAATTACAATTCTCAGTCATTTTATGAATTGCTAAGAGGTGTGGAGTTCTTATTTCATTAGCAAATGTATAAACATGAATACAAATCCATGAAGTATTATCAACTGCAGTAACCTCATCTATTGAAAGGGAAATATACTTAGCCTTTTGAACACACAGTTTCAGATCCTCATATAAACATTTTGCAATTTCCCAGCCACTGGTATCTGACCAAGGAGATTGAGGAACATTTTGTAGACCAATAACCTGATACATAATTTTATTTTCTCTGAAATCTGACATTGGTCTTCCCCTTTTCAATATATGGAATATGGTAGCAAACTGAATACTTTTTGCATGCATTTCTACCTCCATAGCTTTTCTCAATCTTGCTACTATGGTCCCACCTTTTTCATTCACATATTTCATACATTTTTGTTCCTTTTCATATTCTTCTGCGTATTTGACATGTAAGCAATCTTTTGCATCTTTCCATTTATATGTTCTAACTATGTTGCCATCCTTTTACTTTTGGGAAATGTATATTTTCCCACAATGCTTTTCAATTGTGTCCAGTTTGAGCTGCATTGTGTGATCCTTCCCCTATTTCCAACCACATATTTTGCATTGACATTGTGTTGGAACATCATTACCATTTTCAATGTACACATGTTTAATAAATGGATATTTTGCAGCCCATTCGAATTGGAATTTCCTTCCACTTTTACATTTTTTCCTCTTTCTTTTGACATTTTTTCTTTTTTTTCTTCGGGTTCAACTTCTGCATCTGGGATCTTAGCAGGAATATCTTGATTCTCATGTCTCTTTTTTCTTGAAATAGACCTTAGAGTAGAAGCTTCCTCTGCTAGTGTATCATGAGAATTCGATGAATTTTCTTGTACTTCTATGTCATCAAGGGACATAATGTTTTCCTCAACATATAATGGATCATCAATATCTTTAAATTGATTATTTTGTGAAGGAATTTCTAAAATGTCTGCATATAATTCTATAAAATTGTTACAAATATAGTATTAATTTTATCTATAGTTAAATTTTTACACAGTACAAAGAGTTCCTAGAGCAGTATGAAAAACATAATTATTAAATATTGTAAGATTAAATAACATGTAAATAGCACATGCCACATACTAATATTTTTCATCTGATGCAAAAACTCCCTTCGTTTTTTGTGATTTTCCAAAATAACCAAACAAAGTATTTCTAGTATCCATGGTTGAATTAGTAACCTTATTACCCTGATTTCTAGTATCCATGATTGCTTAGGGAAGACTCTTATGTTTGAAGGCTCTGAGATTGGATGGTTTAGGGTTAGACGGTAGTGCTTAGATGGTAAAGGGTTGGACAGAAAAGGTTTGGACGGATTGTTGGAGAAAAGGTTTGGATGATGAGGGGTTGGATGAGGGGCTCAAGATGAGGAGTTGGACATGAGGTGTTGGATTGAGGGTTGGACGGCTCAGGGTTGGATGGCTTAGGGTTGGATGGCTTAGGGTTAGATGGATCAGGGTTCAGACAGCTTAGGGTTGGACAGCTAAGGGTTTAGACAAGTTAGGCCCAATTGTTTGGACGGTCAAGGGTTGGATGGCTCAAGCTTGGATAGCTCAGGGGTTAGATGGATTAGGGTTGGATGGCTCTAAGTTGGATGGTTGAGAGGTTTCTTATGTTTACTTTGGAAAATATGCACATGAAATGATTCGAAATGGTGGTGAATTACATTCATAAGATCTTATATATGTGTAAAATCTAGGTGAAATGAATAGTATAAGGGACATGTCGGTCAAATTTTTCAGTGAATAAGTTGGCTACGAATCATAGAATATTTGCCAATTCAAATTTTCATAATCCTCGATTTTTGTGAGATTACAAAAAATTTATAACTAAAAATTTCCCTGATTAGCCATTTTAGTAGAGAATAATGAAGAAGGTCTTAAAGCTCACATTGTTTTCATGAGCTTTCCTCTGAAGAATCATAAGCTGAAGTATAATCAAAGAAGTAAATAACTTTAGGTTCTACATTCTCAAGTCACACACTGTGGGAATGATGTCAGGATCTACCATTAAGTCAATTCTCACCCAACATGATCTAGGAACCAAAAGAGGAAATTGGGTCGCAATAATCCAAGAATATGAATTGGATATTAGACCTTTGAACCTATTCATAGGAAACGGGTTGTGCAAGTTTATTTTACAAGATGAAACACTATCAACATAGGATGATAAAGGAGAACACTTGTGTTGTGAATGTATAGGCAAGGAATTACCCCAAGTCCTTTTTGTAAGCATGACAAATGAATGGTATGCAAACATTTCTTACTTATTGACCTACGGTGAGTGCCCTCCTCACCTTGATCATAAAAAAATAACACTCAAGCTAAGGGAAGCCAAGTATGTTATATGGAATCACGTACTCTACAAAAGAGGATTTTATGGGTGCTTTTTGAAATACGTGGATAAAGATAAATAGGAGCGATTGCTAAAGGCATATCATGATAAAACATGCAGATGACATTTTTTACAATGGTGACAACTCACAAAATCCTCTGCAATAGATACTACTAGCCTACTTTGTTCGTGGACGCCCAAGAATGGGTCTCCAAGTGTGAAGTGTGTCAATAGTTCATCAGGAGACCACAGCTTACTGCACTTCCCCTCATACCGGTGGTGATTGAAGATCCTTTCCAATAGTGGGGTCTATATTTCATTGGATTTCTAAATCCCCACTCAAGTGCAAGTCATACCTATGTACTCATATCAACCGACTATTTTTAATTGTGGGTAGAAGCCATCCCAACTAAGTAGGCGAATACCGAAATAGTGTGAAACTTCATCAAAGATAACATCATTATTCATTTCAATATCCCACAAAATATCATGGTCAATAATGCCACATATTTTTACTCTAAGGAGCTTATTGAATTTTTCTATGGTTATGGAATCTCTCTCATACACATTAGACTATTACTCGTAAGGGAATGGTTAGGCAGAATCAAGCAACAAGAACATCATGACCATAGTTCGTAAGTCAGTAGATGAAAATCAAAGGAATTGTCACAAAAATCTCTACGATGCATTGTGGGTGGACAAAATAACTCCAAAGAAATAAATTGGTATGTCTCCATTCCAATTTCTCTACGGGATCGAGGTAGAGATTCCAATCACTGTGGATATGCAAACACTTAAATTTCTCCAAGCAATGGAAGATGGGAAATATCATGATGTTGTTGATAAAAGAATTATGTTTCTTGAAAAGCTTGAGAAATATATGTTCAATGTGGTGGATAGAATCAAAGCACAACAATTGAAGCTTAAGAAATTGTTCAACAAGAAGGAAAAGGCTCGAGAGTTAAAAGTTGGAGACCTCATTATAATTTGGGAAAATCAAAGAAAACCAAAGGGAATCCATGGAAATTTCGACTCTTTTTGGCTCAGTTTGTTCCAGATTCGTGAAACTTTAGGAAAGAAGGCCTTCTATCTATTTTATTTGATGAAACATAGTTAGAGTTTCCCCACAGCGGGAAATATTTGAAATTTATACGAAAAGTGAGAGCGGATTGTCCCCTGTATTATACCATAGGTGATTTAGGTGTGTGTTTCCCTTTACTTTTGTGTGTGTTCTTTCCCTTTCATGTGTTGTGTGTTTCCTTTTTTTTTTATACTCCTTTCAAGCTATTTATTGTTAATGACTCTATGAAGCCCAATGAATAAGGCACTAGTACAATTTGTAAACTGAGACTATGGAATTCTTTCTCATCCTATCCTCACTTTGTTCGATCCAAAATGAGTCCCCAAGTGAGATCCAATTGTTGTCATGTGTTTTTGTAAGGTCAAAATCACTTGAAAACAGAACAACTATACCCTAGTGTCGATAAATTTCATTGTAAACCTTCCCTGACATCCCTCCAAGTCAGCCCATCCCTTGTGTCAGGATTATCCCCATCCTTGTAATTTCTATTTATGTGGTCTCACCCTCACCCATGTGTGGAAAATAATAAAACAAGTTCAAAGGATTCTTTCTAGAAAATCTCTTTCAAGGTGCACATTAGCTGGAGATGACTTCAAGCCCTAAATTCATTGAGCCATTATATTAATGAGCAATGCTCATTTTGTAAGTGACTTATGAATATTTGGGAAATATTTGGAGATTCTGGAGCAATTTTAGAAAAAGTTGGTTTTGGAGGTCAAAGGAGCTTGCACTACAAAAAGGAACCTGAGCTTCGGGAGATGATTTTGGGAGCTCCGAAATGAGTTGTAGGTCAAAAAAAAAAATCAATGGAAATCTGGTTCAATTTTCTACATGGTGGTAATCTCATATTTTTCACAACACCCATGAATTTATTTCCACCACTCATTCTTTGTAGGCATAACTAGTAGTATTGATAAAAAAAAGTACCTTTTTATACGGTTATAAGATGAATCAGACCTTGAGACTCATCCCATACTTCTCAAAATACATTTTATAGTCATAACCATATATGGAAATGCCTAAAAATTCATCTAGGAGCTCTGACAATGTCATTTTCAATCTCCTTTCCAAAGTATGAGCCCCGTGCTTAGCCAAATTGTTTAGTGACACATGTCACCATGAGGCTAATGCACACTTTTGGTGTCCTTATGCCCCCCCATGCTAAGCCTCATGGACCCTCCACATGACTCTAGGGAGCTTCGATAAGTACCTTTCACCAAATTTCTAGCCCCCGCTCCAACTCATGCATGCTTAACACTTGTCATCACCAGGCTAATGCGTACTTTTGGTGTCCCCTAGTCCTGAACTCCAAGGGGACATGGGGGAAGAAAAATGCACCCCCCCCCCAACCTTAAGCCTCATGGACTCATCATATGACCCTGGAGACCTCCATCAAACACTTTTTTTCTAGTTTTTGTGCCCCCTCTCCTCGCTTCGCATGTATGCCAAGTGTTACCGTCAGGCTAATGCGCACTTTTGGTGTCCCCTTGTCTTGTTCCAAGGGGACAAGGGGGAAAGAAAAATGTGCCCTCTCTCTCTCTCTCTCTCTCTCTCTCTCTCTCTCTCTCTCTCTCTCTCTCTCTCTCTCTCATTCCTATAAAACCCAACATTTATCTATTTTCTTCACTCCCCCCACATTGTTTTGTTTCTACTCGGAACTTTAACGAAATTTTTTCATAATTCCTCCACCTTCATTGTTCACTTAAAATCATTCCTACATGTTCCCATGATCGTGGTGAGATAATTTTCTTAAAAATCACAAATTTTAAAGGCTCTGAGCACATTTTTTAACAAATTGACTCTGTAGCCCGCAAAGAGAAAATCTTCATAACTTGAAAATAGTTGCATGGATTGACACGAGATTTTTGCATTCTTCCACATTTCTAGACCCATTGAATACTCAAGTGAAAGAAATTACATACAGGCCCTATATTTTTTAAGGTGAGAAAACCTCTATTTCACGTCCTCAAATTTTAAAATTTTATTTCATGTTATTCCAGATATCAGGTTGAGCTAAAAATTTATATGTGAGATAAAGAGGAAAAACCCATATGGATTTCATCAAAATCCAAGGTGAGGAAAGACACTTCCCAAAAATATTAAGCTCTACATGAGTATTTACTATAAATAGAAAAGTTTCACATAATGAAAAATTTTCAAGGGCAGTGTGTACTAGGAACTTCCAGAGGAACGAGAAAGGTGATCGAAGGTGGTCAAAGTTGAAAAAGGTGAAAAGATAAATTTACTAAAAATAGTAAACTCCTATTCTGGACACAGAGAAGTGTCAGTGTCAACCATGAAGATAAAATTTGAAAGCCTTAAACCAATCTCATCTCTCTCTTCTAAGTACTAAGTTGTGGGAGTGTAATGTCACCCATATGGACCTTGAAGATCTCAAAGATTGAATGTTTAGAGGACTGAGAGATTAGTGGAGGACAAATTTTTCACGAGTGAATAGTATGCAGCAGGTGGACATCCAGTCTCAGTGCAGAGCGTAGAAATGCTTTTTGCATGTTCTGCCCACTATGAACCCGAGACTAGAACCATTTGATTAGATGGTGGCTCAACCCTGACAGTACTTTCTCCCAAAGCCATCTCACATTTAATGTAGATCGCAATTTGGAGCAATACGGCCATTATTTCAAAATAGGTTGCAGTGAAAGAGTGGACCAAAACAAACCCGTACCTTCAAGGCCTCGCTCTTGGTTCATGATTAAAACAAGTGAGAAAACCTTTGTGGGTTCCTAAGTCTTTCCTGTGAGTTGAATTGTACAAAGGATATTTAGATGCAATCATCCTTCTCAGTCGGATGATGAGAGAAGAAACCTCGAAGGAATTTCAAGATTGGATGGCCCTTTTCATATTCTTAATCATGGAAGACAAGAAGAGGATTGATTAGGGGTGGATCATCAATCACAACCTTCATCACCAATTGTTTCAGGTATCAGTCTTGAAGAAGTTCACAATGACTTCATATATGGTTTACGCTCTTGCAAGCTTGAGACCTTTCAAAGGGTTGACACTTGCTCAGAACATTTCTCCCAAGCCACCAACATTCAATGGATATCCTCTATTGGTTTTGAAGGAGATAAATTATAACTTCACAAGGGTAAATGATGCCTTCACCATATTCATCATCAAGATACTAGAGGGGAATCTTCACTCAAGGTTATTGCCACAAGCAGCCTCCTTGGTCAAAAAGTATGGATCATATTTCACACAATTTGTCACTTTCTCCTACATCCAAGTTTCCTTTTATGGTCTTGCCCCACTAAGGCTACCTCAGTATCTTAGCGACAAGATCATACTATTCAATATTTATAGACATATTTCCCATGTTCACAATAATCTCAAGAAGCATAAAAGGAAGAATGACTCCTTTCCCATCTCACTTGGAATCTTCACCTTCAAGAGTGTTAATGATGCATCACACATGCAATCCACCTCCGCATCCCTGAGCTTGTATTCATATACACCGAGGGAATACTTCAACATTTGAGGTGATCTAGAAAATTTCTATCTCTTAGAGTCATATTATGTACCGCATATCTAAGATTATTGGGTGAATTCCATAAATGAATTTGATGTCAAGGAAAGAGACTATATAAGGATGACAATCAGACAAATGAGGAGATTCAAGTTTGAATAGTATGAAGAGGGAATTCAAGATGATGGCACAGAGTTTTATAATCCATAAAATAAAGACGTGAAGGCTTCACCTCTGCCATAGGTAACATGGAGTGTTTGTGAGATGGGAGTTATAGGTGAGCGGACCGAAGTTGTAATAGAAATATCAAAAGAATGGTTCAAGAAGTATAAGGTTACCTCCATTGCATCAGGAAGTTTCCCCACCCTTTAGAAATAGGTATTGCACTAGTCTTCATCAAATGTCATGGAGAAGACTTTGGGATCAGTCCATTCCAAATAGAGATCGAAGCATAAAGTAACGGATTCATAGGCCCCCTACTACATTAGATTGAATAAGAAGGTCAAATCAATAGAGGATCATGTAGTAAAAGTATAACTTGAATAGAATGAGACAGTTCACCTCTTAGCCGCTCACTAGCTACAAGATTTCCCACCTTCCATTGTCACTCCTTCTCCTCCTACACAAGATGCACCATCTCACCCCAATCAGGAGATGATAGTCATGTCAATTTTCGAGCTCAAAATAGATGTGATGTTTCCCTGGATGAAGGAAATGATCACCAAAGAAGCTTGTACAATCCCAAAGGTGACAGTTCCTGATTATTCAATGATATCATAACTGGCCAAGGGAAAGAATAAAAAGTTTTCTCAAGTGACTTCGCACTTTTTCAGTGATGCCACAGACAATCAGTGTGTAGAAGTAGTTAGTCTAAAGGCAATCAATCCTATTGAATATATGACACTGGCCGAATACATAATTAACACCATTCACCTCAGCCCAACCACTCATAAAGAAGATGCACACATGTTCCAGGAGTCTTTGACTTGCCTCTTCGTGAGGAATCGGAATTATAAGGTGAAAATTGATCAGTTTGAAGACCAAGTACAAACACTCTCCTCATATGTGCAACACTTGATGGACCTGAATGCTTCATCGTCGCTCCCAATTGAATAAGTTACCCTAATCAGTAGCTTCGATGGGGATTCTATTAAGAAGATGCAGTCCTTCACCATACAGGGATGATAAAATGAAAAATAGATGAGTATGATCATAAAAAAAGAAAAATTAATGCTTCCAGAGTTGATCTCACTGCACAAGTACATGTGTGCCACTACAGAAAAGGTCTAGATGATAAGGGAGGGATTAGAAAAAGAAAAATAACATTAGGACCAAGTTCATCTACTAGTGATGGAGATGGGAGATGCTCACTCCCAGGTGTTGGTGGTTAGAAAAGTATTCTATTCTCCATCTGAGGACTTGTCACATGTGTGGGTGAGAACCCTTTCCACTCGATACGAAATGTTGAATTGGGCCATTAATGAGATGGACTTAAAAGAGGAGAGTGCTTCAATATACAAGACAACATCAACATTAGAGCACAAAAACTTGGAGTGCCTTCCCTTAATGAGAGCAATACTGCAGATGATTTTTTGAGGCCATTTGAGAAGTATGTTCATAAAAAGGCTAGGGACTCCTTTTCCTTTAACAAAAATACATTGGAGTCTCTATATGAGATCAAAGCCACAATTTCAAACATTGCAGAGAAAATTCCACCGTGGTTCGTGAAGAGAAAAAACATCGATGATATCTCATATGGTTGGCTCAAGTCCCTCAGTTGTGTCTGCATTCCTCAAGAGCACCTGCGGTAGACTGATATAGTAAATAGTTCAAGGGGGTGGAAATATTTCCAATGGAACTCGGAAAGGATCAATCAAGTGGTAAGGCAGAATCGGCGGAAGTGACATCTTCATTGGCATAGTTCTTTCTCCTTCTCTCTCTTTCTCTCTCTTCTCTTCCCCCTCTCCCTCTCCCCCTCCTCCATTTTTTTTCCTTTGTTGAGGGGGTTGCACTTTTTCATTTTGTCTTATTCTTAATGTCTTATTCATTTAAATGTGACTTTATCTTATAATGTAATAAGTCATCCTTAATTAATAAAAGGGGGCTTAATTTTATCCCTAGGAATATGAAAAGTCACATGTTGTAAGGGGAAAAATGAATAGTCATGTGGGGGGTAGGCGAAGAGTCATTCTCAAGTCTATAAATTTTGATGACACCCTCATTCTTAAGGGTTGTCAATTTTGTAAGATCAAGGAGAGATTACTACTTGAAGTTAAGAAAAAGAGATAAAAAAAATTCCTCTATTCTCCTCATTTATGTTCTTCTATTTTCTCACTATGTACAAATTTGCCAAAACATCAATGAAGAAGAAATGAGTTTATTGCCTTTGTTGATGAGATAATTACTGAAACTTTGCATTCCTAATACTACCTTGTCTTGATGCGAGTAATAAAGTTGTTTTCTGTGTGTGTGTGTAGAAGTAATTTGATTAATGTCACAAGAATCTGATTTTCTACATGAGATATTAATTCCTCGTTCCTTATTCCCACTCCCTTTCCTACCTCCTCATAAAATTCCTCTATTGTAAGCAATTGTAATCTTTTGTTGCAGGTTCAGTAGAGTGTTCATGTTGGATCCCCGACTTTTAGGCCACCACAAATTTTAATTTCATGTATGCATAATAAATGGAGTTGCACCATTTAAGCAGAGGGACCTAGTGCCTCAGAGTGTTGGTGAATATCCACCAATTTTTCCACCTGAAAAATTTTCTCACCAACACCTAGTTTGACTAGTTTAGGACAAAACTGCTTTGGTGAGAAGATTGGTCTCGAAGACCAATATTTTGGCTTAGCTAATGATGGTTATCCACTTGAGAGTTATACTCTGTATGCATTTATAAGTCATGAAAGTGTCAACAATGGTTTAAGAATATCTCATTTCCAAAACTGGTTCCTAGGCAACTCAATTTGTTGAAGAGGATAAGTTGTTCTAGATATGATTTTTTGGTTGATTCATGATGTCTACATTGCTTAAAAGTGTTCTTCAGATCATTGTCTTTCCAATGAGTGGCTACATAGCATATTTGAGTTGTTTTGGTATGATATTGGGATTCATTATTGGTGATTGGTTCTTGGAGGTGCCTGGTTTGAGGAGGAAACAATCCTACTTGGTGGTGATGTGAATGAAATGGATGGTGCAAAATTTTGTGAGCTAATGGAATCTGTTGATATGTTTGTTTGACATGTGTTAATCCTTTGGAGGCATGATATAGTTGGAGTGAGTGCTTGGAGTTCTCGATGAGCTCGGTGGAGAAGGATGTAGGCTTTTGGCCTAGTTGTGCAAGTTTGAGAGTCTTTATGCATTGATGACCCATATATGTCTTTCATGTTGATTTATATGAGTATTTTGGTGTGTTTATGTTTGGCATGACTGACCTTACGGATCATGGCCCACATGTAGCTATGTTTAGGAGTTGAGTCAAGTATAAAGGTGTATGTAATTTTTCATTTTGAACTAGTGTTGTGGGAGGGAAAAAGTGTGAGCTAGGTGTGAGTGTGAAAGTTAGATGAGGGAATCAAGGCAGAGCTGAGAGAGTGTGTGAATTTATAAGGATTTTTGAAGATCTATTTTTCAAGGGTAATTGTCCAAATCAGTCCATGAAAGAGCAAGTTTGAGCAAAGTAAGAGAAGGTGAATTTGAAGAGGGTTTTGAGGTGTATGAGCTGAAAAAATTTTATCACTATTTGTTGTGCGAGTAACATGTCATCGATGATCTTCCATTTTCAAAATTTATGTGATGAGTAATATGCATAAAATTCCTTTTATGTGAGTAATATCAACAAGGGTTTCTAGGGGTGGGCGCTCCTTGTGAAGTGGGTGCTTCACTAAACAAATCTTGTGTGAGGTTTCATATTCATGCAAGTCTTTTGGTTTGAGTAGTAAAATAAAAAAAATTCAGTAGGTTTTCTTCCCCTTGAAGGTTTCCCACTTACATCTAGCATTCTTATGATCTATTGAATGGTTTTTATATGTTGTTAAGCACACATTAATGCATGGTTGGATGGTAAATGGTTTAAGCAATTTAATTTTAATTTGTTAAAGGTTTGAAGGAATGACTCCATCATGGTTCGTGAAGAGAAAAAACATCAATGATATGTCATATGGTTGCCTTGAGTCCCTGAGTTGTGTCTGCATTCCTCGAGCAAAGAATGTTGCACCTGTTATATCCCAGTATAATGAAGAGTTCAAGGAAGTGGAAATCTTTCCAGTGAAGCTCGGTGAGGATCAATCAGGCGGTGAGGCAGAATTGACATATTCATCACTATAGTTCTCTCTTCTTCTCTATCTTTCTCTCTCTTCTCTTCCCCCCCTCTCCCGCTCCATGTTCTTTTCCTTAGTTGGGGGGTTGTACTTTTTCATTTTGTCGTATTCATTTAAATGTGACTTTATCTTGTAATGTAATAAGTCACCCTTAATTAATAAAAGGGGCTTAATTTTATCCCTAGGAATATGAAAAGTCACAGGTTGTAAGGGGACAAATAAAAAGTCATGTGAGGGGTAGGAAAAGATTCATTCTAAATCTATAAAATTTGAAGACCACCCTCATTTTTAAGGATTGTCAATTTTATATGCTCAAGGAGAGATACTACTTTAAGTGAAGCAAAGAG